>ML808466.1:13430-36698 GCA_009831015.1 Picea engelmannii
AAAGTCGAATCAAGTGAGGAAAAATGCATTGGGATGCATTAACCAAGGTCTAGGTGCCTAAGACAAGTAATACACCAAGGGAAGTTAGGATTATGATCTAACACAAAGATATGAATGGATTACCTTCATGTCAATGTATTCCCAAGAAAATGAACCACTATGTTCTTGAAATAGTTTAATAAGTTTTTATTTTTGCAAGGATTCAAGTTCAAAATTGATGTTCAATGTTCTTCCTGAGACAATATTTACTGGTGTACTGATAGATTTTGTTATTCCATAGAGAGGAAAATGTATAGAATCTAATGGTAAGGATAGATTAGCCAATGAATAGTTCTAGTTCCCTTGAGTATATTGATCCATGCTATGGCTACGAAACTGAGAAGTTGGTTGTGGAGATGAGTAAGGATTTATTATGAATTTATTAGTTGCACCATCCCTAGTCTCTTCCTTGAAAGAGAGTTCTTTATCAATAGTAAGAAATTGGTGGACACTCTCATCATAACTATCCTCAACCCCCACCCATATAGGCATTTCTTGATATGTGATAGGTTTGGAAAAAGGATATAGGGTGACTCTCTTGGTATAATTTGCATAGGAAATAGTCATGTTGTCGGATATGCAACTAATATAGGCATTGATTGTGGCCAACCATGGATTTCCCAAGATCAAAGGATAATATCCTAAGTTGGATTTTGGTTGTAGAAACACAAAATCTGATAGATATTCCTAGGAGTCTACAAAAATCACTACATCTTCCAAGATACCCTCAAGTTTAATAGTGGATTATTCAACTAACTTAAGGATCATAGGATTTTGTTGTAAGTTGGGAAATCCTAGCTTATCCATAGTCTCCTTGGTAATGACATTAATAACAACCCCTAATTTGATTAGAGTGTTTGAGATAAGGACATTATTGATTTGTACATCAACTATAGGGCTCCCCATATCTGCATATTTGACGGTAAGGATTTTTCCAAGTGTTAGATATGCTAGCTAACCGATCACATGAATGGTTTGAGGATATTTTATTTTTATGCCAAGTTTCCTTCAACACAGTTCTCCATTGGATTTGACATATATGGGGACATCTTTGACTGCTTAAAATAATATATTTTTCACACACACATTACTTAACTCTCCTAAGAAGTTAAACTCGAGTGAACTGAAGGGTTTGTCTATGATTAAACTCTCCAGATAGGGAGGGAGTTGTACAACTCCTATTGACTATGGTGTTGGATAGGCATTTTGGATAAGTTTTGTTAATTTTGGGGATATGCACTAGAATAATTCAAAGAATAAAAGGCATTTAGAAGATGGACCAAAGCGCACAATGGGAAGCAAACTTTAAGGATTCAAAACACGTGACATGAGGAAAAGTGACGGAGTGGCACACAAAAGGCAGAAAATAGTTATAACAAAATGGGATTTTGGGATAATTCATCCACTTTGTAACAAACTTAGCCCTATTTTGATGTATAAATATGTAAAGGGTCTGGGTAGATAAGGGGTTTGACGTATGCGAAGTTCTTAGTTCTTTTTCGGTAATTTGAGTCGAGCACTGGAAGGAGTTTTGAGTTATGACTGAGGAGTGAGGCTCACACTGCAGCAAAATGACTATGTAGGTTTGGGTAATGCTATTTTTGCATATTTTGTGGCACAGTGTGCAACTGTAAGAATATTATCAATGACTAATATAAGAAGCTAGTCATTGTGGATGTAGCTCATGTTGGGTGAACCACATTAAACTCTTGTGTCATGATGTGTTGATTTTTCATGTTGTGATGTTTACTGTTGTTGTGCAATGATGATAAATGATTAAGTATGATGAATGTGTTATTCATATATGATGTTATAATGTTGCGCATTGAAGTAACTAGTAAATGAATGAATGTCAAGTAAAGTAATGTCGCACACAGGGTATGTTTCATGATAAGTACCAATAAATAATGGAAATTGTGTGCATGAGTAGATGATTAGTAAGTACATGTTGAATTCCTCACTTCCCCTCATCATTGCAGAACCTTGGTTCATGCAGCCCATCTAGATGACCCGAGTGAGACTTCACTTGCTTTTAGGTGATGCCAAAAGGGCCATTGTTTAAGAGTTTTGTTGGTGTTTTCATGATTAACCCCGGGTCTTTCCATTGCACACCAACAAATGGTTCCATTGTTGGTACCAGGATCTGTAATTGAGGGGAATGTTTTGGAGGCTGAATAAGGAAGATATCACCGAATGGCTAGAAAGGAAGCAATGAGACTTTTGCATAGAACAGAATAGGAACCCATGGATGAGCGATGAACAATGGTTGCAAAGGTATGTGTTCACAAATATTCATGAAATATTATTTGGTGAATTTCAGATAATTTTGACTGAATGGTTAGAAAGGATAGTTAAGAACGTTGGGAGATATTGAACTAAAGCTCTGAAAAATTGGAACCCTGAATTGATCAAACAATTGAATATAGTAAGTAAAAAAGTTTATTGCACATTTTATTTTTGGTTGAATAGTATACATAGGGGTTACATTATAGAGTTTGCAATATATTGTACCCAGTCTTATAGTGACGTAGAGAGAGAATTTTTCAAGGGTCCATGTAGAATATATTTGAGTACACTGTCTATGTGGATAAAGATGTTGTTGTGCAACAATAATGTCATGAAGATGGAATATGATTGCTAGGCACCTTTGTGCACATAGGGGGATTGGGGGATGACCAGAGGATGGTATATGAGTGGAAGGAGATGAAGAGGATGGATGAGAAACAAATGGACCGAGGATGCTGAGAGAAGAAGACACTGATTCAGATGAAGAAATTGGAGTATTGCGTTGTGAGAAAAGGTTTAGGTACAATAAGAAGAAGAATGTGGTTGAGAGAGAAGAGAAACACAGAGTGTTTGAGAAAAGAGACCCTTGCTCATTACTTCATATTACACCATATAGATAAAGGAAATAGAAATGAAAGGATCCTCAGTATAGTCCAGCAGAATAAGGAAGTCCATCTCATATCAGAATCTGTGTCGAACCCACAACCCCATGTGTGTCACCTAGATTTGAATCAAAAATCGGAATTGTGTCAAGATAAATTGTAGTTAGTGGAGGAAGTCAGAAAAGTAGTCAGAATAATGGAAGTATCTCAACAAACCAGATTCAGTCAGCATCATCGAAGGTCAGTGCTATGTAGAATACCATGGAAGGAATAGATCATACATTGAGAATGCCTAAATTTCAGTGAGCAGGGTCAGAGGACCCAGAGAAACATATGTTTGTGTGTGACACAATATGGACTGTGAAGAATGTTCAAGATGAAGCAACGAATATTACGTAGATAGAAACTATGTTCAGAGGTCATGCATTTCTATGGTACATGAAGTATTAGACAACTACATTCACAGGACAATCAATTTCCTTCAGCTCTATGATAAAGTGGCACTAAAGAGGGAACCAAAATTAGAACCAGAACCATAATCAAAATATACAAATGATAACAATTGAGGAGTGTGACGATAAGCCTAGAGTAACAATTGTTATGTGTTGTGGAACGATAACTGGAGAGGATGCGATGTAAAAAGGAAAAGGGGTTGAGCAATGGCTAAGGAAGGAAGTTGAGCCCATGCCAACATCTAATATGTAGAAAGAGAAAGAGACATATCAAAAAGTGTGGAAGGAAATATTATGACCAGAATGGATAGCATCAACATCAAAACCACCACCACTATATGATATGTCGTTAGTTTATGATCACACTATTCTAGAAAGGCCAATCGAAAAGGTAAATACTTTGAAATATTTTCTAAAGAGTTGTTTAGAGTTGATGAAGGACAAAACAATGTTAAACATGTTGTGTGGGACGATCAATCAATACACCCAAGATAGAGAAGTACCTATGTGTTGTTGGGAAAAACACCCTATGGACTAGCAAACTAGGGTCAGACTTGCATGCAGATTTGACCGAATAGAAACTACTTTTTTACCTACATCCAAAGATTTAAATCCCTTGTTCTTAGTAAATGCATGGAAAAGGACCACCTACCTTATTACTGGCGTTCGATGTAGATCCTCCGTTGCGCTTTGATTACTTTCTTGCGCTTCTCCTTCCACAGATGACCTGCACTCAAGACAAACAACAACTACGCATGCATGCTACCTCTATACTCAAGGGTTAGAAATCAAACGTAAATCAATCAAACTATAGACAATTTATGATTTGGGACGCGAAAATCATTCTTTTTATTACTGAAAGTGAATCAACTTACAAAAGCTGAGACCGACCGCCGCTCCTTGAACCTGATCCTGGGCTCCTCTTCTTTTGTCCTTCAACTACTTTGCGTTAAATCTCCTTTGGCATGAGGAAAGGCTAAAGGGTTGGGACAATGGATTACGTAAATGGGTAGAGTTTCTTCGCTATATCTTTTCCTCTTCCAAATGGTACCCCTACCCCTTCTTTTATAGGCTAGAAGGAGATAGGGTTTTGGACGAACCCTCGGCCATGCATGGCCGGGAGTTTCAGTTAACCGACCCATAGATTTTTGTTCCATCGACAACTTTCCTTTCTTCGTGCTTTGTTAGGTACACACGGGCTGTTGTGAGTCATCCAGTGTGTACATACGTGCAGTAATGGGTTAGGGCGCGTGGGCCTTGACACAAGAGGATTTTCAAAGAGTTGTTTAGCAGAGTTTTGGCAAAGAAGGGATATGAGTTGGCCTAATGCCAGGTAAGCATGTGTGGTGCAATTTAGGGTTATAACAGATGCCCCCTAATGTGTGAGGTTAGAAGAGCATCTGATGGCCGAAATACATTACCAATCTTTACTGATGTGCCGAACGAGTGAGCCCAAGGATCAGGAACTAGGAGGTGTCGTATGCAAAATAAAAAATGTCTCACCGAGGTAGGCATACCCATGCTCGGGATAAAATAGAACCATGGCTACCAATCAAATACATTGTATATCCATGTCAAATAAATATAAAGAGTAGCTGTGAATAATACACAGTGGAGCTACATCTCGAAATCAGAAAGATATACATATAGAGTATTCGTCTTCCAGAAGCTGATTCGGCCTAATGGTTGGACTTCAGAGCTCGAGAAACAACTTCAAAATCTTCCAAAAGTCGGGTGGGAGTGTAATATGAGTGTACGAATGCACTACCCAGAGGTCTTTGACGGCTCGTCAGTCATGGACTTGATAATCTTGATGATCGGATTGAAGGCTTCAGTGATTTCAATCAAGGACTTGATTGGACGTTCAGGATGGCCGGGTATGCGGACAAGAGACATATTGCAGAGGGGCTGACTTAGGCTTAGTGACAAACTTCCCTTGGACAATAGCACGACAAGTTATGAGACTCAGGCAACATATATGTTAATCATAAGTCTACGAAGTAGGAGGTAACACAAACTCTCCATATGTTTGGAAGAATAACCAAACAGTGGAGGACACAACTCTATATAGCGAGAAAATCTTCCTAAGGTCATACTACATCCCATAGTCTGATGATCAAATGAATAGATGTGATTTATCCAAGGGCGACTCATTATGCTGCCAATAAAGAAAATACTTTTCCCATCCTCTTTTTGGGGTATATTTGATTTTTTTGTTCTTTTCGATAATCTTGGAAAAAGAATAAAGGAATATTACGTTACAATGGAGGAATGAGTATTGCAAACATACAATCTCAAGGCATAAGGACAAGACTGATGTTCTGGTAAAATGATACTCGGGGAAAATCCTCCGGCGGCCAAAGGTGTTAAGACGCATAAGAAAACTATCACAAGGTTGGTGGATAAGGTATGCAAATGCGGTTTATAGAACACACAATGGTAACGTCCTTCGATGTAAGTTTAACGAGCCCAGAGAAGGTAATCTCTATGGTTTTTCATATATAGAGAGTCTGAAAAAGCATAAAAGGAGACTCCGCTAGGGTACCTTTTTCGACAATAGTCTAGTTGGTTCGAAAAAGGGATAAACTAGCACCGATTAGACCTCAATTCAAAACCATTTTAACGAGTGTGACAAGGAAAAGATCACTCAGCCATTTTTTCACTTTTAAGGAGTTTGAAAAAGCTTAACTATGGACTCCGTCGGGAATATTCTTCTAGACCAATTTAACGAGTGTGAAATAATAAGGTCACTCAACGATCTTTTTAATTTTAGGGAGTCTGAAAAGAGCTTAACTATGGACTCCGTGGGGGTTTCTTTTTCATAAGTTTAGTCCCTCAGGCCCGAAAAAGGGATAAAATTATACCTGAGAGTACTCTTCTAAAGAATGGGAATTCGATAGAGTATACCTTTGTTCGTACAATTGACCATCCGGACTGAAAAAGGGGTAAACTACCACCGGACAGTCGTGACTTCAAATTTTAGTTTAACGAGCATGAAAGGCCACAAGATCACTCAATAATCTTTTCATTTTTAGAGGGTCTGAAAAGGGCTTAAAACGAGACCTGTTTAATTAACGTTCTTCTGGACCAATTTAACGAGTGTGAAGAAACAAGGTCACTCAACAATATTTTCATTTTTAAGGAGTCTGAAAAGGGCTTAAAGAAGACTCCACAATGGTTAATTTTCTCAGTTAATCCAGACGAGATCGAAAAGCATAAATGCAGTCTCACCGGATGTTGTTTTCAAATCTCAAAGCGAGCTTGAAAAACAACAAAGTTAGCTCATGATAGACTCTTTGTGGGTTGATGCCTAACATCTCCTCGAGGGCGCTGTATGCTCCGACGAAAATATTGTCTATGACGCCAGGGGTTCTGGAGATATTGATAGGTATTGTTTCAGCAATGGTTTCCATATTACCCTCAGCATAGATCTTGTGTGCAGCTAAGGGATTAGTATGCCAAGACCTATCTCTAGTCATAGTCATGGTGAATTCTCCTGCTTCGATGCGGCTTAACTCTGAGAGGAAATATGATTTGTGATGAAGATCGTCCCAAGGTTTGTCTGGACTAGTCATTGCTTCGATTACTGCTTCGTCATAGGGCAAGACTAAGTCTAATGAATCCATGTTGGTGAGAGAACCCTGAGCCCAAATAGGCTCTAGAAGTGGATATAACTCTTGTGCAGGAGTTCGATCAGTGTTAGCTGAAGCTTGCTGGACTAAAGAGTATGCTACTTCAGTGGCGGACAAGCGCATGGACATGCCTGAGTGCCCTGTCTTATCCATCATGGATGGTGGGGAAGGAAGAATCCAAGGATCCTCGAAGTAAGTCGTGCGGAACGACGAAACTTGAAAAATCTCAACCTTATGATGATTGGATATAAATTTGATATCACCTTGAGGGGGCGGGTAATCGAAGGTACCCATCAAGGATGGGCACAAACCAACCCCTACGTTAACAACACCTGGTTGAGGATTATCAATCATTGGGACCATGGATGCCCCCAATGAAGAGTCAGGTCTGGAGAAAGACAATTGATCTATGGTCACTATCTGGCCCTCATGTGGAAACAACAAGACCCAGAAAACTGTAGCGACCATAGCTTGCATAGCATAAGTCCAACTCCTTACTAACAAAAGATTATAGTCGAGGGGAGTGTTGACTACTTCTACCTCGACGCACATGGGCTTTCCTCCTAACTACACAGGGAAAGAAGGAATGATACCATGTGGTTGGAATGAATGACCATCGAAAGCAGTGAGGAGAGTAGGTGATGCAGACAAAACAGGCTGGCTGATGGCCTTACAACATGCTAATGACATAATGCATGTCGAGGCACCCTCATCCACTACCGTGCGGAAAATATTCCTTGTAAACGTTTTTGTGGGATGAGTCACTACTATCTGAAATGCTACGTGGTAAGGTAGACGAGGTTTTAAGTCGGTTGTATCTAGCATGATTGTACCCGGATGACAAGTCTCGGTAGATCCTAAAGTTGTTAACAAAGATTTCCTCTGGGAAGGGAAACTCTGGAGGACCTCCAAAGAAGACATCGCACAAGGGGTTTGTGATAAATCTTCCACCACAGAGTAGTTCTAGGTGGCCCTTGCATTAGGGTTTTGAGAAGCTCTTTTGAACGCTCCTTTGGGGATGCATGTCATTGTTTCTCCCAACATCTTCTCAATCTGTAGAGGAAGAGATGGGAGTTTGGCTTCTTTGCCCTTCTTGAAAGTTCTTGGTTGACTATATGCATGTTCTCTAGTTGATAGAAAAGAATCACATTTCACCATATATACATTCGTGGGGTTGTTCGAAGATGGAGGGGGTCCTTGACTACCCCCTTCCGTGCTTGCAGAGGCTTGAGTTATATTTTTCCCATGTTGAAATGGATTAGTCAACACTGCCTGTTGTTGTTGTGTGACAAACTTTTGGGCCTCTGCAAGTCGAGGAAAAAGATGGGTTGGGTGGTCTTCCGTGCACAAGTTGCATGGATACCTCGCCTTCCATTTTTCCATGTTGTCCCCGCCAGCATTGTCAGTGGGTTTTTTATCCCCCTTACCCTTCTTTCGTTGTTTTTTCTTCCCTTCAGGCTGCTGGGTGGCCTTTGGGTTAGTCGACTGCACGGTGTGTACTTACAATGTTTGGGTAGGGGGAGAAACCAAAGAAGTAGTTTGGTTGGCCGCTGTGTGTTGTATGGATAACTGTTGCAACTATTTTGTCAATTGCTCAGCGGGATTGATTTGTGATGAACCAACAATACCATCGGCATGTGGTCCAGCTCTCTGTCTAGTTTTATCCAGTATCGAACATGGTGCATCTGGAAAGATGTTGTATAATAAACCAGACTGAGAATAGATGATCTCAAACTGTTGATCCCTCATGATGGCATCTTCCTCGGAGAAAACTTTGGATGTCATGACGTCTTTGGATAACTGTGGGACCAAAGACTTAAGGAACCACTCAAGAAGGAATGTTGGTGGGACTGGTACCTTGATTAAACTCTTCTGGCATCTCCAGTCTCGGATATGATCAGAGATATGGCCCACTATTGCCTGTTCGAAATTGGCGAGCAGCTCTGTGCCAGCATCATATCTCACAGGTAACTGGAAATGGTTAAGGAAGGCCATCGCCGGTTCGCCAAAAGAAGAGTATCTTAAGCAATCGATCTCAATGTACCATTTCATGGCACTCCCAATAAGAGTACATTGAAACAATCACAACTATACGGAGTCATCTTTCAATGAGTTAGATGAGCACCAAAGATGAAAGGTAGTCACATGATCACCTGGATCTTCATTAGGCTTGGCCTCGAACTTTGGAATGTCCGAAGGAAACTTTGTCGGCATAGGAGGCCAATGTGGATCATGACAAATAGGATCATTTAACAACCTTGTCAAATCTGGCAAATGTAAAGTCGCCAGGAATGGTAGTTTGGGTTGCTATTGATAACCTAGGAAAAAGGGTCCTGGAGTTTGCCTGGCACCAGGTTTCCAGGAAAAGTTTGGCTGCTGGCCCGGATTTTGGTAGAAACCATGGCCCTGATCAGCGTAAGGATTTTGCATCTGTGGAGACATCATCAAATGATTTCCCATAAAGGACATAGAGTGTTGGGCATGCATTGTATTCGAAGGACTTTGGGAAGGATTACCCCATGCCGGTCCTGCGGGGAGAGGCATAGTAGTCTGTCTAGGGTTCCATTGAATGTTGAAAGAATTACCCCAGAACGACATTCCGGAGGAGGGAATGGATCCTTGTCCTGAGTTCCAAGGTCCTGCTATGTGTGCCCCCTGTGCAGGAATAGTACCTAGAATTCCCAGAAGGAGTAACAACATTTGTTTCCATAGCTGTGTGAGGCATTGTCTGGTGTTCATGAAATTGGATTGGTATAATAAACGGTGCCAAGATATCAGTGGTTGGGGTTTCAACCGAGCCAAGAGCATCTACTTCAAGGTTCAAAATGGTTGGTTCGTCTGGGAGTTGTTCGGGCACAAAGGTTTGTAACCCGGTCACTTCAAAAGACCCTTGTTGGTCTAGCTTCCGCCTTAATGGTGGCGGGGGTGGCTCCAATGTAACCGGCGGCAGGCCAAGAAGCCTTCGTGACCGACAGAGATCAGGATCCTCCACTGTGTGAGAAGATCCAAGACACGCTAAGGTATTATAAACGTTCAAAAGTAACACACACTAAAAAAAGAAGCCCCTAAGAGATAAGACAAGCAATCACTAAACTATTTGGAAGAACAGTTACAACGACCAACACTAGAGCAACTTACTGGTGCAAGTGCAACTTGAACACGGAAGCACCCTCTGGGTATACTCTGCAAAGCATGGCCCAATGTCTATCCTAGGTACCGCGGTATACCCCCGCAGTCACCTGTGTATGTCCCTAAAAATATTGGCAACTAGGTTGTCAGCACGCGAACAATCACCATGCGGGTACAGTCGAAAGTCGGGTAGACCACAATGAGCAGGGTATCGAGCCTGAAACCTATCAAGGGTATTGAGAGAAAATGGTCCGGAAGACAATTGAGGACTTCGAACGGATTCGAGACCCACAAAGCCCCGTGGCAAATGAAAACGACGGAATCCCAAAACAAGCCCTCTATATGTGTTCTCCACTACGATTGGTCCGGCTTTGGAGGGGTTATCTCCGCTACCTTTCTGCACGCGACCTCGTGTTTATCCCCTATGTTAGAGGGGGGTCCCAGATAAATTCCATGAAACTGGACTTAGACACTCCCTATCTCAGACTCTAATTTTTGGTTTTGAATGGCCTTGAAGAGTTTCCTCTCCAACCTAATCCAAGGCCCTAGTCCTGAACTAGTTTGTAAACCCTACAAACATAAAAGTCTAGTAGATTTTAAAATTAGCGTTGCTTTTATGGATTTGTCTTACGTCAAGGGGTATGAGGGTGAAACTGATGATGTGTAAATACGAAAGAAAAAATGAATGAAAAAAGCTGGAAACAAAAAACTTTTACTAAATGCAAAATTTCAACAACTTTTCACAAGGAAAGTTTTTTTTTTTTTTATAATTTTTCTAATATTTTATACAACAAACTCAAAGGAATTTCGCTCGACTATGAGCTACTTATGATCTAAGTGAAATGCAAAAAACTTACGAAATAAAAGACTTTTCCCTAGCTAATGATGCAGAAACACACTCTTCAACCAAAGAAGAAAATGAAAAGAGATTTTATTTATTTATTTAAGTGCTAGTAAAGCAAAAAAGGGAAAATATCAACAAGCAAAAAACCAAGAAAAACAATTCTGGATTAAAGCGCAGATCGCAAAGAATCATATTGAAGAATCACACAAAAGCAATTGAACAAACAATGACTCTCACGCTTATCTAAAAACCATAAAACAAAATTTTATTTTTTATTTTTCTGTCAACTATTAACTGAGAAAAAGCAGGGTAAGGGTAATATGAATCCTAAGCTACTGTTATTTAAACATAGATTCAAACACCTGAGAGGAATACTTCTTATCAAAGGAGGGGATGACTGCCACACCCTGAACAAAAAGTATCCTGTACAGGAACGCGACTGTCACTCAAACAAAACGCGTGCAAACGTGTGCTGAGCAGAGACAAAAAGCGTCCAAGTATTGCGCAAGAAGAGGAAAAACAAATAATTTAGGTTGAGTGCACAGATAAGATAATATGACATGGATAATATCATCTTGGACTTAGGATCAGATGCAAATGTTCTTCCAAGACAGACATGGGAAATTATGGGGAAACCAAAGTTAGTTTGGTCAATTGTTCATTTGAGTTTGGAAAACCAACATAAGATAATACTGATCAAGAGATTGGTAGGAGTACATGTTAACATAGATGGAGTGCACAGTGTAACTGACTTTGATGTCATTGATATCATGGATAATAGTCAATTATATCCAGCATTGCTTGGACTAGATTGGTCCTTTGACAACCAAGAAATTATTAACTTGAAGAAGAGAGAAATGATTTTTGAAGGAGGAGGCTTAAAGGTAATTGCGCCATTAGACCCCACATAAGAAAGAAGGTATGTGAAACCTGCAAGAAACACAATTACATATGACCATGTGCATGGGTGACTATGTCAATCCCATTACATATGGTGCGCTTAGTTGGAGAAGCAGTATCTCTTGTGAATCATACTCAGAGGAAGGACTTAAACATTGGCAACACTGGTTGCATGAAGTATTGACTAGAAGATGTGCTCACATTAATCACTCTTTGCACTAGATCAGAAAAAATGTACTCGATACACTAACATTTGATGGATTAACTAATATAAGTTCCGTTGTAAAATCATTTGAATTGCATATACCTGAAAAACAAAGATTGTTGGCATTAGATGTTGCACTGAGAGAAACCCCATCAAGATGGTGGGATACACACAACGAAGGAATAGGGGATTGGCAACACTATAAAAGGTTGATGCGTATTATATTTGGAACAGAAGAAATTATGCACAAGTATACATGGATGAGAAGTCTAAAGGATCATGTTAAAAAATGTATGACAACTTAGAGACAGGTTCCAAAGAAGGAATGGATACATAGGTTCATACATACACTTGAGATGATTCCCAAGAACTAGTATCTAAATCTAGAAGTGTGTAGAGGGACAATAGATTTGGAAGAGCTCACCCATAATTTTAAGGTAACATTTAGTTTTGAAGTTGAGTCACCCTTAGTAGATGCATCTTTGCAAGCCATTAGAAGTAAGATTTTTATGGAAGAGGATAAGATAGAAATAGTACCTACGTATAGCATGAGAAGAAGACCCGTGGTAGACCATGAAATACTAGAATGTTACAATATTACTGAAGAAGATCAAGAGGAAGAAGACCTGAGAAATGTGCAAGAATCAAAGACTGAAGGGCAGCGCGACGTAGTAGGTCCAGAACTCGAATCTGATGCATATGTGAAGCCATTAAGAGTGCATAAACTGGATATTGGCATGAAAGAAAAACCCAAGTTCGTGAATATTGATGACTATTGGAATGATGAGACTGTTGAAAAGGTTGCAGACCTATTGCATGAGTATCAATATATATTTCCGAAAACCTTTTCAGAGATGAAGGGGATAGATGGGGAATTGAGTGAGAAGAATTTCCTATTAAAACCAAACACTAATCCAGTAAGACAAAGATCTTACATATTGAATCTGAAGTACAAGGAAAAAGTGAAAGAAAAGCTTGAAAGAATGATAAAAGTTGGTATAATTTATCCCATTGCAGAGTCTTAATGGATAATCCCAATGGTGGTTCAAGATAAGAAAACATAGGGTCTTATAATTTGTGTATACCTAAGGAAGTTGAACAATGCATGTTTACATGACCCGTTTCCAACCCCCTTTACAGATAAAGTATTAAAAAATGTAGGAGGTAATGAGGCATACTCGTTCACTGATGGATTTTCAGAATATCATGAGATAAATATTGTGCCAAAATACCAACATAAGATGACATTTGCGATAGAATGGGGAAGCTACTAGTAAACCATCATTCCATTTGGGTTAAATAATGCACATGTGTTTTCTAGAGTAGTTGTCGCAACCTTTAAGAAATTTATTCATAAATTTCTCGAAGTGTAATTACATGATTGGACTATGTTTAGATTATTAAAATACCACATAGAAACTTTGTGGTTGATGCTCGATAGATGTAGAGAATATCAGATATCATTAAATTTGAAGAAATGTGTTTTTTGCGCACCATTTGGGATATTGTTAGGTCATGTGGTATGTAAGCAAGGTTTTTTGGTTGATCCTGCTAAGATAAAAATGATTGTTAATTTTCCACATCCTACATCACTAAGAAAATTGAGAACAACGTTGGGTCATATAGGATATTACAAGAAATTTATTAAAGGCTATGCGAAGAAAGAAGCTATGTTCAGTGGAATGAATATTGTCAGTAGGGTCTAGATGTATTGAAATCGAAGTTAGTAATTGCACCCATTCCGATGTTCCTGGAATGGAAGAAAGAGTTTCATGTTAATGTGGATGCATTATTGATAGAATTTGGCCCAGTGTTAGCCTAGCCAAGGGAGGGAGAGGTAGACCATCTAATTGTCTTTGCTAGCAGGAAGTTGTTTACTACTAAGAAGAATTACACAACGAAAAAAAGGGAAGGATTGGCCATGGTTTATTCCTTGTTGAAGTTTAGACACTGCTTGTTGGGGTCCCATTTCAAGATGTATACAGACCACTCTACACTATGATAACTAGTGAATAATCTCATGTTGGGGGGAAGAATCTGGAGATGGTTATTGTTGTTCCAAGAGTATGATTTCGAATTTATTGTGAAGCCAAGGAAACTGAATGCAAGACCAGACCATTTTTCATGAATACTGATAGGAGAAGACGTAGGGAACCTAGACAATAGTTTACGATATCTGCATCTATTTTCAATTCAAATGGTAGATGACCACTTTGTAGAAATTGTCCAATTTTTGGTACAAGAATCACTTCATCTGATATGACAATAGCGCAAAAGAAGCAATTAGTGGTTAAAGCAGTGTATTATCAGTTGATCGTAGGAAAATTATATAAGTTAGGAATAGATGGGGAACAATGACAATGTGTATTAGAACACGAAAGACCAATGATCCTATTATAGGTGGATGATGGATTTACAATAGGTCATTATGTAGGAAAGGAAACAATGCAAAAGATCTTACACGTAGGGCTATGGTGGTCCACCCTCCACAAGGACATTAAGGAATATTTTTAGAATTGTGACGTTTATCAGAGAGTAAGAAGGTTGTCATGAAGGGATGAGATGCATTTGAATCTGCAAGTCACCTTACAAGCATTTTATAAATGGTCAGTGCATTTTATTGGACCAATTAATCCAATAGTGAGGAGAATAGAAGCTAGGTACATAATTACCGCAACACACTACTTAACAAGATGGGCAGAGGCAAAACTAGTTAAAGATTATAGCATGAGGGAAACTATGTGGTTCTTATTTGAGAACATCGTTACAAGGTTTGGGTGTCCTAAATTACTTATGAGTGATCAGGGGACTCACATTTTGAACAAGACAATTGCAACATTAACAAAATAGTTCCAAATTCAGCATCGAAAGATCACTCTATATCACCCTAAAGAAAATGGAACTATGGAAGTCTTCAACAAGATACCAAAGAATGCATTGATAAAGTTTTGTAATGTAGGATAAGACGAGTGGGATTTAAGGATCCATGTTGTGCTATGGGCTTAAAGAACTACATGCAAGAAGCTAACAACTCAGACACCCTTTAAATTAGCATAAATTCAAGAAGTAGTCATGCCCATGGAGTTTCTTGTACCGAGTCTGTACATTGCTATGATGATAGACCTTACGGATTACAGTGCAATATAAGAAAGACTATTATAGTTATTAGTATTATAGGAACATCAATTTGTTGCAGGATTCCATCAACAAGTACACAAGGCACATGAAAAGGCATGGGATGATATACATATCAAGAATAAGACATTCCATATAGGAGATATAGTATTTCTCCATGACAGTAAGTTCTTCCAACACCTTGGAAAGTCTTGGATGCATTGACTTGGACCATACGTGATAAAATATGTGACAAAAACAAGTGTTGTTTAGCTAGAATAGTTGGATTGATAAGTTGTGGAAGGAATATTGAATGGGGGTTGGATTAAACTATACATGGATGATCTTCCTTTCGTGCACTAGGAGAACTATGTAGGCTAAATTGTATCATAGTGTACTATAGAGAGAAAAGGTGGAAAAGGAAAGAAAAAGCAAGAAAAAAAGGAAAATTAAAGTAAATGGTTTAGGAAAGAAGCACACAATTAAAGAATCCAAGCATTTAAGGAAAAGTAGGAAAGTGTCGCAAAAGAGAAAGAAGTAGGCAGAAGAGTGCACATACGAAGGACACAAGATCGTGCAAAGAAAATAAATCGTGCAAAAAGAAGAGATTGTGCAGATGCCAATAAAGAGAATTTAAGAGAATCCATGATGGGACGTGCAATAAAGAGTGACCTTAACGATGAATTAGTGGCATCGTGTAACCATAAATGAATATGGGAAAGAATATTTTGATAGGTTGGAGAATCTAATGGATAGTTCACCAAAGATACAAAATTGATGAAACATTAAGGTAGCTAATGAATGCAAAGAACTAGTGGATTGGACGAAAATTTTAGGCACGCAGGGAAGTTAACAGCTGGCGATGAAGTATAAAAGTAAGAAAAGGGTCGACGGGGGAAGGTTATTGTCAATTAGAATTCAGATAGAGAGTCAAGTTACAGAGCCAAAGTTTCAAAGCCAAGATACAGATCCTAGTTGGATATAGAGACCAATTACAAAGGAAGATGGTACCACCTAAGGAAATAACGACTTCAACATCAGTACCGAAGAAACATGAAGCATACAAAGTGACAACATCCTTAGCGACAATTCAAGGGATAATCAAACATGAAGTTGATGAAAGGCTCAAGAAGAAATGATAGAGGAATCCTCCTTAGCATTGAGATTCCCTAGATATTACATATCCCCGATAAATCCATCCACAAAATAGGTCAACCTATAGAAGGATGTGAAGTACCCACTCGTAGAACCAGAGATTCTAGAGGGAGTGATTCTAGAAGGGGAAATGTTAGGCCTGGTACCCACTTTAAGTATGTCGAACATGACATCACATATAAGAATAAGTTTCCATATTTAGTGTCCATCAAGTTCTTGAAGAAACACGTTAGTTCTGAGACTCAGATGATAGTCATAGAACCACAGGTGTGGGCTACGGGGTTGTAGAAAGAAGATCTTCTAAACATGTTTGACATACCACACTTTGGGAGGATCCCAAGGATTAATTCTTGTATAAAAATGTTGCTAAGTTGCATGCATAGGGGCTACATGTGACTCGATAAGATAATGTACATTGATACAAATTTGATCATGCACATTACTAGTCTTTCTTCGCAGGGGGAGGAATCCTCTCTATTGTTTTTTTTACAAAAGTAATGAAAATGATCTAGTTGAGAGAATGAAGGTGAAGTTCCATACATTCCAAGGACAATGTCTATTCTATGCCGCAAGCATATGTGGCATGACAGTAAGGATTGTGATGCAAGCCTTATCTTGTAAGTTGTTAAGAAATTGCAGAAAGGACCAA
This sequence comes from Picea engelmannii, assembly GCA_009831015.1. NCBI lineage: Eukaryota > Viridiplantae > Streptophyta > Pinopsida > Pinales > Pinaceae > Picea > Picea engelmannii. Next base: position 30,438 of record ML808466.1, read on the forward strand.
GTCCCACCAATAGTCATAGCAACAACGAAAAGGTGTGTCAAAGGTGTGCAAATGAACTAGGCAATGTTTGTACTAAACCAGTTCCTGATTGATTGTGAAGAGGCACAAGATAAGAGTACTAAGTTCCATTATGCCTGGTTACTAAATCTAATTGAACTATCAACATGGAGGGATCCATACGAAAGATAGTTTTTGGGCATCAAGGAGAAGCGATGTCTAGCTGCACAATATCAGAACCTATGGTATACCATGCATAAGGCACGATAGATGGACACCAATGTTACATTTTACATATATAAGGAAACTATTAGGGAAAACATCGAGAGGAAACCACGCATACCACCATAGGTGGCCGAGGCATACAAGGAAATGGCATGCTTTAAGGCAGGGTGTCACCATATGTATAAAAAAACTAAAAAGGACCTGGATCAACAATGGATTCCCACCCAATATAGGTTAAATGAGGAGGATATGGGCCATATTATCGTCGATTGAAATACCGAGTGAAATATTCCACCAACAAAAACTGGGCCATCAGAGAAACAAAACCTAGAAGTCCAAGAGATAGATGACAAGGACGAAGAAGGAGTTGAACACGAAAAAGTTAACGGCACAAAAGGAACCTCACAAAAGACAACACCGTGCACAAAAAAGAAGAGGAAAGAGCTAGAGACAAGAAGATTCATCCCACAAAGGATAAAGAAAAAATCCTTCAAGGAAGTGGCTATCCAAGCATTGACAGAGGAGTATTTGGAGAAGATAGGTGATCAAGTGAAAGAAGTCACCAATGACGTGTTTTAGCGCGCAACACAAATTTAGGAAGAGATGCATAGATGGATGCAGGAGTAGATGGCCGAGTTGCGAAAATTGTTGGAAGCAACCAAGCTCGCTTTAGTGCAACAACTAAAGGATGAACAAACGATTACAAAGAATGGGGAGGTAGGTCTGAGAACCTCTCAGTTGTTAATAGTAGAAGGTGAACAATGATTGATCAAGATGGAGAAAGGGGTGGTACATTTCCCCACCACAGAGATGCAGGAATGGGAAAGGGAACTAGGTCACATTGACTTAGTGTTATCTGGCCTGCCAATGGATGTATTACAAGAATTGGAGCTAAGAATGACACAAGAGATGAATTTTCATGCCAAAAATACATCGAGTGAGTTGGTTAAGGTTATAGCTAAGAATGTATTCTTGGAGACGGAGTTCAGTAAGGTCAAGGAGAAGAACGATGAGGTTGTGAATAAGGTTGAAAGGATGCAACGGGTCTTGGAGAAGGTGTATCAAGAACTCCAAGAGACTTGAAAAGAGATAGAGGCCCCATTCGAAGAACAAGTAACAAATATCAATGAATTTATTCAAGGCTTTTGTGCACGAATAGTCGACCTAGAAGCATGTATGACACCGAGCACTCCACCTGAAGAAAGAGAGAAAAGGGAATAGATAGTGACAACAGTAGTGGAGAGCATAAATAATCTCAAAGTAGAATATGCTAAGATTTATACAGAAACCATGGGTGTCTGGAAACAACTCGGTGAAGATAGGGAACAACAAGATATTAGCCAAAAGATCTAGGCTATGTAGGAAAAGGAACAGAAGTTCAAAGAAACGATGGGGAAATTAGCTCCATCAGAGGTGGTAATGGTAATGAATAAGAATAGAAATTTGTATTCAGAAATGATTCAGCTAAGGGAAGAGTAGTAGGCTCGCACACAACATATAGAAGTAATATAGGACGAATCATATAGAGTGACAATGGACTTAGAAACAACTCAAGGTATAATCAAACATGAAGTTGATGAAAGTGTCGAGAAGATGTAGGTTCAGATCACTATCGACACAATCGACACAATTTTTTAGAAGGAAATATAGGTAAAGGAGAAGGCCACGATAGCAAAGGAGACCTTCAAAAAATTCATGGTGCACTAGAAGAAGAGTTGAGTGGCTCGGGATGAGCCATGGGTGAGTGTTGGTCGGGGCCTGTTGGATAATAATTTTAGACAAGTTTTGTTAAGTTTTGGGATGTATGCCAAAATAAGTCAAAGAATAAAAGGAATTTATAAGATGGACCAGAGAACATGATAGGAAGTGGAATTTAAGGAGTCAAAGTGCGCGACAGGAGGAAGCGTAACATAGCGTCGCACCAAAGGAGGAAAATAGTTATAAACGATTGGGATTTTGGGAAATTTTGTCCACTTCAGAACAAGATTATCCCTATTTTGATGCATAAATATGTAAAGGGTTGAGGTAGATAAGGGTTTCAACATATGAGAAGTTCTCAATGCTTTTTGGGTAAGTTGAGTCGAGCAATGGAAGGAGTTTTGAGGTATGACTGAGGAGTGAGCATCACACTGTAGCAGAATGACTAGGTAGTTTTGGGTAATGCTACTGTTTCATATTGTGTAGCGCAATGCGTAACTGTAAGAATATTATCAATGACTAATATAAGAAGCTAGTCATTTTGGACGTAGCCCAATTAGGGTGTATCACGTTAAACTCTTATGTTGTGATGTGTTGATTTTGCATGTTGTGATGTTTAATGTTATTGTACAATGATGATAAATGATTAAGTATGTTGAATGTTTTATTTATATATGAATGAATGAATGCCAATTAAAGTAATGTTGCACACGAGGTATGTTGCATGATAAGTAATAATAACTAATGGAAACTACGCACATGAGTAGTTTATTAGTAAGAACATATTGAATGCCTCACTTCCCCTCATCACTAAAAACCTTGATTCATATAGCCCCTCTAGATTCCTCGTGTGAGACTTCACTTGCTTGCAAGTGATGTTGAAAGGTTCAGTGTTTAAGGGTTTTGTTGGTGTTTTGATGATTAACCCTGAGTCTGCCCACTGCACACCAACATATGGTTGATCAAAAGTTGCAGGAGAAGTGGACTGAAGTGTTATGGGAATATTTTCAATAAAATGATTTATTTCAAAATCTTGAGCTTCCTCCTTATCATGTTCTATAATGATTGGAGGAGTTCTGTCATTGAGGGTTCTCCTTAATCATAAATGGATATCTTGGTATTATATAGGGAAGATGAAATAGGTAGGGAACAAAAAACTTAACAATGTAAGTGTGTTAATTTGTTTTATTATTTGGGTTAGTGGTAATATGTGCAAGAATTCGAGGTCTCGATAGAGGGTTATTTGTAGGAAATTGTAATTTCTATTGTGGGGTCATTTTAAATGGTGAAAAATGTGGTTTTTGAAGGAATGGTGTCATTGATTGTTTTTGGTTTCCAAAGGAAGGATTTTTCCATCCTTTCTTCCATGGATGGATTTGGTTTGGTGGAGGTACCCATTGTTGGTAAGGCACAAATGGATACCATTATTGAGATGGATATTGAATTTTCGGGTTAGCCCAATAAGCATTATAATACTGTGAACGGTCTTGAACCATACTTGGGGGGCGAGGTTGCCAAGGTAATTTATGGGAAATGAGGAAGATATGTCCGGTCTCCACATTTTCTCCTTGATAAACTACTTTTAATCCTAGTAGAGAGAGACAACTACTGGTGATATGATCCTACTCACAAATCCCATAGATCTAAATGTTATTTAATGGACAATATTTCAAGGGGTGTTTTTTTCATCACTTGGAACATAATATTGACACAGTCACTTCTACTTATTCTTGCTTATTTTTGTCTTGCAATGTGTCCAATTTTGAAATCAAGGAGCTAAGGATATCATTATTAAATATTCTAACAAATTTCTAATCTCAGCTCTAGTGATGCCTCCTTTAGAGTTTTAGTGATCTTGGCTGTAATGTCTCTAGGTCCCTTCCCTTTCCTAAAGGTTCCTCTTGATTAACATTTGAAAAGTTCACAAATCTCATCATAGCTTAGCTGGGAAACATATCCAACCCCCACTAAGTTTTTTATATTAATGCATTCGTCTTTAATTCCTCTTAAAAAAATAATTCACAAGGTTTCTTTATCCAACTTACTTTGTTTCGACCACTACAAATTGTACTGAAATCATTCTTCATAGTATTCCAAACTCTTGTATTCCTTCTGGGTCATCCTGAAGATTTATTCCTTTTTGTCCTTGTCCTTACAATAGTCCGAATACTTATTTTGTAATGCATTCTTCATGTCTTCCTGAGTTCCTATACTATTCTCATCAAGTCCCATAAACCAATTCAGTGCTACATTCTTCAAGGTGGTGGGAATTAGTTTTAATTTTTGGTTATCTATAATGTAATCATATATTTTACAGAGGACATTGAATTAAAAAAGGAATGTATCCAAATCCTCACTTTCCATACCATTGAAGTTTGAAAAGGTTGATGGAGAAATATTCTTCACTTGTGTCAAACCTCCAGGGTCTCTGATTGTGAATTCAAATTTGACGGTTTCTTCCCTAGTGGATCCCATTCCTTCTTATGCTACCATGTTATACCAAGGGTTCATAAAATCAGTTTTCTGTTGTGCTACTAAATCAACGGAGAAGGTAGCCTCCTTTGGTCCTTAGACTGGGTTTGAATAAAATTTTGTATATGGTTTCCCACTGATAATATCTTCTATAATTTCCATCTTTGTAGATGGAAGTACAATTTATATTTCAGTAGTTGAAGTAGGTCTTATTGTGGAATTAGTTGCATTTTATTATTCTGCAGTTGCAGGAATTAGTTTTACATTTACTTCTAAAGAGAGTAGTGTTTTAGATCCAACAACAAGTGCCTTTTTGTGAGATTTGAACCTCCTCCTTTTGTTGGTTTTCCTGCAAGGTGGTTAGTAGCTTGGGTGGCTGTTACTACACCATGAAATTGACCTTTTGAATATCTAGCTCTATTCATTCATTCTATATTATTTAATGAAAAACATTGCGTAGGGGATTGTATAGAGAAGGTAGTTGATAATTCTTTTTGTAGATATCGATACCATGTGTTATCCTAAAACCAGTACAAGAAGTATTTATTGTGCCTTTCGTAACTCCTAAAAAACAATCCAAAATGAGGAGTTATTTAATTACCTTTCTAATTTATCGAAAAGGCAGATAAATAGTTGCACATTAGTTTTGTCAGCCTGAGGTTCTTCAAGATGCGATCTAGTCTTGGAATGTGTGCAACCATTCAAAGCTACAAATCAGCTACAAAAAGATGAAAATTTGAAAAATGTCAAAAATCATGGTTGATAGGTGGATAATCATCTCATACTGATTAGAAATTATCTCCAAGTTGCAATTTATTTTTTGGATGCATGAAACCACCAAAACATACAACTAAACTACATAAATATGGTTGTAACTGCTTACAAAAATGTTGATAATTTTTATAAAATCAGATTGAAAACATGTCGGTTGATTCCTTGTCATGCATTTTCTGCAAATTTTGTCTGCATCGTACTCAATTTGTTGTATGGGGCACAAAAACCGTGTCACATAATTTTTTTATTCATTTCCAATTATTATCAAATGAAGCTGCAAAATTGCCTCTGGAAACAGTCACTTACAGGAAATTCTGAAAATTATATAAAAATATGCTTCAAAGATGTACATGTAAATTATTCATTATGCATTTTCTAGATATTTCTCCCAAAATTTACTCAATTTTCTACATGGGGCACAAAACCCATGTCTCAAAATATTTTATTTCAACCCCATCTGCTTGCAATCTATATGCAAAAAGTGCCTCTAAGAAAGGAAATCTAGCTACAACAACCTTTATGTATGAAAGATACCAGATATATAAAATATGCAGAACAAAAATAAAATGCTATAAATGGAAGAATAACAGTAAAATATCCAACATAATCTCCACAATAACACAAAAATGATATAAGAACAACAATAGAAATAACACTTTGATTCAGAAAGCAATGTTCATAGGCCTCTTTGAGGGGGCAACCTCCAATAGATAAACACTATGTTACAATAATCTACAAGATAGGGTTTTCATACCCTCGACCCTTATTTATACTAAATATGTCTATTAAGAGAAGCATCTAGAGGAAGATCCTTCTAGAAGTGGAAGCTTCTATTAGGTCTTCTTACATCCACCTTATTCTATTTTATTGAAAGGCCTTATTAATATTGACCTTTATTACATCCAAATACATTGATCTACCTATGTGCGGGTTAGGACCTTAACATGTCCATCCCCTTAAAAACAACCTTGTCCTCAAGGCTTGAGATGTGGAAACTACTGCAGAATGGTAGCTGGTTCCCAAGTGGCATCTGCTGGAGTCATATCTTTCCACTGTACTAGCACTTCCTTGATGGTTCTCTGATGCAGGCGACGC
>ML808466.1:40559-65430 GCA_009831015.1 Picea engelmannii
TAGAGAGAGAAATAATGTTCCATTTGGGTGACCCAACCAGTGGGGTCTGAGCCATCAAATTTGGTTACATCCACCCACGGAAGGCATATGTCCCGTTGAAAGTGATGGGGCTGAAAGGAATGGGAAGAAGTTTCACCTTCAGTCTTTGTATCTGCATCAGGAAAAGAGTCATCGGTAGGGATCTTGAGTTTGGTGCAGAGTGATGCAAAGACAGATTCAAGCTGAGTGGTCAGTTCCTGTTTGACTTCCACCATTGGGGACTGCACGATTGTATTTATGGATGCATTTATGGTGGTATTGATGGATGTATCATGGGAGGCAATAGTAGAACTGAATTGTTGCACTTCTTGTTGGGTCTCGAGGAAACTAAATTGCAAGGTGTTGAAGAGAGACTCCAGTTCTTGGCTACGGGTATGGGCCATGAGGATGGGTGAACTAAAAAGGGAGCGAGCGAGGTCAGAAATTTTTGCAGAAAAATGATATGGATGAATGTGATAAGAAAGAAGATATGAATATAATGGAATAGGTCTCAAATAATGGTGAAAAAATTTCCAGACTTTATTTATTTATTTATTTTTATTTTTAATTTTTTTACAGCTGCGGGGTTATACTTTGGTTTGAAGAATGTTGCAGTGATGAAATCCCCAAATTCTTAACCAGAAAGAAATGTATATTTACTTGGCAACCCAAACACAGATGCGCGTCAATAGATCTCGCCGGTTTAATTTGTTTATGTTTATGTTTATGTTCCCCAAGGGTTAGGTATTCAAGGGTTCTGCAGACAAGGGTTTGCCCTGTGCTATATCTCTCTGATATACGTGCGGGGTCCAACAGTAGTACTCAGACCAATATCTCAGGGCACTAACTAAGGAGGATAGACCGTACCCTTAGCCATACTACCCGACTACCCAGGTACTAGAGAGTATCTTCCCGAGTGCTGTTCTCAATGACATTATAGCAGTTTGGCGGCCGATAGGTTTATCTAAAGAGGGCTTCAGGAAATCTAGGTCGATCCGTACACAGGTGCTATCTGATGCACTACCACTCAAAGGGGTACTAACAGGGGTTACAAGGGTGGCCAATAGATGTGCGCTTAAGAACCACTTGTATTTCCTGCGTGTATGAATCCCTCAACCACGGGTTTATGCGCGTAACGATAGATCTCTGTGGCTTAAAGACGCCGGAATATGTCTCTACCCTGAAAAAAAATACCCACAATTTCTGCCAAGGAAAGTTATCTGATACCATTTGCAAGATACCAAATATATAAAATATGCAGAACAGAAATAAAATGCTAGAAATGGCAGAATAACAGTAAAATATCCAGCATAATCTCCACAATAATACAGAAATTATATAAGAACAACAATAGAAATAGCACTTTGATTCAGAAAGCAATGTTCACAGGCCTCTTCGAGGGGGCAACCTCCAATAGAGAAGCGCTCTGTTACAATAATCTACAAGCTAGGGTTTTCATACCCTCGACCCTTATTTATACTAAATATGTCTATTAAGAGAAGCATCTAGAGGAAGATCCTTCTAGAAGCGGAATCTTCTATTAGGTCTTCTTACATCCACCTTATTCTATTTTATTGAAAGGCATTATTAATATGGACCTTTATTACATCCAAATACATTGATCTACCTATGTGCGGGTTAGGACCTTAACACTGTAGCTGCAAAAAATCATTGAAATTTTGAAAAAAATATTTTTCAAGTAAAATAATATGGTGAATAAATTATTGTGTTCAGTTGTTATGAAGTTGAATGGAAAGGACATCTCCACACCTGTAACATTCATGACCCTCCAAAGGCCGGACAATGCTACCAACACTTATGACTTTATCCCTTTAAAGCTTTGATACCAAAATGTAACATCCTCGACCCTCCAAAGGTCGGGCATTGCTACCAACACTTATAGAACATGCATTTAAATAAATTCAATACATTAACACAGAGTAAGCACATAATTACTACTAGCATACATAATCCATGGCATTAACAATAATTCATATGTAAAACAGTAAATGTCATCGCAATGGAATACATGATAATATTGGAAGCATCACAAACATGCATTTAAAAGCTGAATTTTAACACATGCATATACTTATCTTTGAAACTAGATGTAATTCACCAACTACGTGCAGACCTTCCATGAACCTCCCAACCTTAGACCACACTTCTCATCACTCTCAGTAATAGGTCACCCTCGAGCTGGGACTAATCTCCACCGGTAGAGAATCCTAGGCTAGGCAAGGTCAACGAGAAGACACTAGTTACGGAGGAAGGATTTTCGCCTAGGAGTCACTTATGCCCACTGCTCACAGACTCTCATTCCCCACATTCTTGTCCCGCCCCAGGAGTATACACCTTCACTGTCACCAAGACAGTCCTTCGGCTGCTAACCTCCCTTTCCTTGGGCTTCAACAATAGACCAGACCAGAAGTCTCAGAGTTATGTAGCAGCTACAAGATTCCTTCCAGGAATTCTTACTTCCTCAACACATTCTCTCACTTGGAGAGAGTTTCTCATAGGTTTGGAAACCTGTTCTTGTGACCAATTCCAGCATAGTGAGGACACAACATCAAGGCTCAACAACGCATAGTCAATGGCAGCAACCTCACATGGTAAGGACTACGTTGCCACAATAGCCCACTAGGATAGCACAACACGACCCAGAAAAATTTGGGTTTCTCAATCATGCAACACACAACGGACTCACGATTATGGTTTCAGGATTGCGTAAGGGTGCACAAAGATCTCACGCATAGGCTTGAATTGTACAGGTAAGGGATCTAAAAACAACACCAGACATAGGTCGATCATGGACATTCATGAGTTCAGACGGAGGATGGCGAATTGGAAGGTCGAACCCCTGGACTCAGGTGATGGCTGGTCAAATTCAGACCCCCAACACTGCTTATTCCTATGGTTTTAACTGCATATGCTTGGGTTGACACATGTTTCCCATGAAGCTGCATGCGCTCCATCAACATGCGTTCCTCTCTAGGAACTTAGGACAACACATATACATTTACATATTACTTTGGAATAATAATAAATTATTATTCCCAAGGGCTTAATCCCCTCTTTATTACCTTTCATCCCCCTCTCCCTTACCCAGGCTTTGTGGAAGCTTAGTCCCCCATCACTCATTCATCGTGGTCGGTCCACACGTAGAGATGTTTATCTTTTATTAATAATGTGCATAATTACATGTACAAAATCAGTCTCCTGGCCTTTAAAACTTAGGCTCTCCAGCCTAATAAACACATAAGCCTATCAACTTATCAATACTTGGCTCACCAACCTACAAAACATGATTACAACAGGGCTCGTCCTTTGTTGATTAAGGTGGGTTTTCATCGATGTCAACCCTTGAATAAAGCCCCGCAACACAAAGGTTTGGGTAATGGACCCAAGATTGTTTGATGAAAATATGACTCATTATTGGTTTTTCATGATTGATAAGAAGTAAATATGGATGAACTCCAAAGTGGTCCCCTTATGGTGAAATCCCTCATGGGAAGATGCTTTGCGGAGTAGGAGAACCCATGCTTAATTGTGAAATAATGAGATGAAGGACAATGAATTTGTCAGGGAAACTATCCTCGATGGATAGTTCTTGTCATTCCATTTCCAGTGGTATCTATAACGTCACATAACTCCTCATGGTTAGATAGTTATGACCATGTGAAGTTGGAGAACCCAGGTTTGGGTAATGGACCCATGTTTGTTTGATGGATAACGGTATGGTTTTTGCTATATTTGAAGGTAATACTATTCTATATGGATAGTACAAGTCATTCCATTTCTGGTGGTATGTGGAATGTCACATAACTCCTCACGGTTTGAGAGTTATGACCTTACGAAGTTGGAGGACCCTCATATGTCATCTAGAAGCCCCAAAAGGTCAAAGTAGTCAAAGTGGTTTAAGATATTTTAAAAGGTAAATAATAAATTGAAGTGATGAGTGTAATTATTAATTAAAAGTGAATACAAAATAAATTCTTTTAATAATAAATTTAATGGAGAAATCAGAAGTGGGTTAACCCTAAAATAAGGAAAGTGGGCCAAGTGACCTAGAAGATGTTTTTAAGGAAGCTACTTGGAGAGTATAAATAAGAGTCAAGGCTCTCGCATTTTAATCACACTTGAGAATATTGAATATCTATAGGTGTTTGAGGTAACCAAGGATATCTAAGCCGAATTTCTGAGGAAAGGTGAAGAAAAGAAGGCCGAAATGCAAGGAAGGATAAATTCTTTTGATGGTGCTTTCTAAGGTATGTTATTTACAGGTCATCTCACCATTTTCGCTATAACTTTTTTTCTATAATGGTTCAGATCATGAAATTTCTATTCCATTGAGAAAACATACCCAGGTATGTGTGGTAAACCATTCATCTTGTGGGTCATTGTATTTTGGTATTTACACTCTGTGGAAAATAGGGTTTGTGGCTAGTCCTGAAACTAGTCAAAAACAAGTGTTTCGGGTAAAAATGTCATAACGTCTTCCTAAAAGATCCAAATTCAGTATGAAAAAATGTGTTGGTTAGGGTACAGTATTTAGTATGTTGTGTAACAGTTTTAGATCAATTAAAACAAAATTTCGTGTGGGGCATGCTCTACAAGGTCGCTCTCTAGAATAAGACAGAATTCAACAAGGTATGTCATTTTTGCTATAACTCCTTTTCTGAGAGGTTCCAAGAAGTGAAACCTGGAGGAAATGCATAAAACACACTAAAGAACATTGTGTATCAGTTTAAAATATTTATACATTACAAGTTCAAATTTATGATTACTTCAAGTTAGGGTTGTTGACTAATCCAAAACTAGGCATGTGAGACTAAAGAAAAGTTGATGAAAATTCTAGTCTCTTGTTGTTAACGTTAAGGAAGGTTTGAAGGATTGTGATCATATAAACCAGGTCTATTATAGAGATACAAATCAGATTTGGATGATGAAATTATGAGGGATTTTGGGTGAGGTACATGTTGAGTACATGGTTGAGACAAGTAGTTGATGAGTTGGGACATAAATGAGGTGTATAGTTGATGATGTTGGTACATATTGGTGAGTCATAGTTGATGAGTAGTTGACACAGGTACAGGTTGGATGCACTTGTTTATGGTACAGGTTGATTACAGGTTGTTTGGTATAGGTTGGTGCATGGTTGATGCACTTGTTTATGGATCAGGTTAATTACAGGTTGAGGTACAGGTTGATGCATGGTTCAGATTTATTGGTACAGGTTTATAGATGTATATCTCACTGTGATAGTGTGACAGTGGTTCCATCATTCTACTTCTACTTCAGGGTGGTAGGACGAGGCAAGGACAGGTGGTTGTAGCCACCTTCTGGTTGTAGCTAGAGAACATAGGGGGTTGTAGCCTCCTTCTGGTTGTAGCCATAGAATTGGGGAGTTGGAGCTTCCCTTAGGTTGAAGCCTGAGAAACTAGGGGTTTGGAGCCTCCTTCCAGTTGCATCTAGAAAACAAAGGAAGTTGGTGCTTCCAATGAATGTAATTCTTCAAGACATATAAGAAAAAACATTCTGTGGTTTTATCTCGATTTGGGTTTCCGCGTAAAACACTGGTGTACTGTGTATGTGTGTGATTGCTTATTTCTTACTCCTCATTATTAGATAATAATTCTACATTGATATAACATTTGAAGAAAATGGATTATAATTACACTATTACTGATTCACTGCCCTTCTCAATAATCCAACAATTGGTATCAGAGCGGGTTCCTTCAGAAATCATTTTAACCACTGAAAGGTAGATCATGGAGAGTACCAACTTGTTTAAAAATGGAATACCACAGTTTGATGGACAAAAGTATGCTTTTTGGAGAATAAGGATGAAGACATATATACAGGCACAAAGATTTCAAGTTTGGCAATCAATTGTAGATGGATACACAACACTAGCAGTTCCACCAACAAATGACAAAGCAGTGAAACTTGGTGAGAATAATTCCAAAGACAAAAATGCACTTTTGAATTGTTTCAGTGATACAGTATTCACCAAAGTTTCACATTTTAAATCTGCTAAAGAGATTTGAGACAAGCTTCGAAATATTTATGAAGGAGATTCAAAATTCAAAGCAACAAAGCTTCAAACTTACAGAGGTCAGTTCGAACAATTAAAAATGAAGGAAGATGAAGATTCACAGCCTACTTCTTACGAGTCGATGAAACTGTGAATGTAATCATAGGATTGGGAGAACAAATCGAAGATTCTGTAATTGTTCAAAAGGTACTAAGATCTCTTCCTATGAGATTCAACCCTAAGATATCAGCACTAGAAGAAAGATCGAATCTAAACGCAATAAGCATGGATGAACTACATGGAATATTCACAACATATGAGATGAGAACTGAACAGGAAAATATAGATGTAAAAGAAGCAGCCTTCAAAGCATCCAAAAGATCAAAGCAAAAGAAAAAGGAACAAGAAGAATATAGCAGCAACAACGACGTCTCTAAAGATGATGAAGAAGTGGCCAACTTCGTCAAAAGACTGAAAAAGGGAACCAATGGTAGGTATAGAGGTAAGATTCCTTTAATTTGTTTTAATTGTGATGGTATTGGTCATTTTGCTAACAAATGTCCTCATAAGAAAAAGATAAATGATGAAGGTTACTCAAAAGGCAGACAAACATATGAAGGTAAAAGAACTACAAATAAAGTTTTCAAGACAAGCTTTTGCACCAAAGAAGACATCTCATCATCAGATGAAGATGAAGTCAATGACAGTGAAACAGGGAGAGGTCTATTCATTACATTAGAAGACTTTGATAAAGAATACTCTAAAGAAGAATATGAAGAAGAAATGGAAGAGGCAGAAGTTGACTTCCGAGAAGAATTAATGAGTGCCATAGAAGTTGTCTAAAGAGAAAAGAAGAAAAAAAAGAAACTACAAGCGGAACTAGATAAGAAAAAAGAAACTCAAGAACTAGAACAAATGATCACAAAATTGAAGGTTCAAATAGAAGAAGATAAAAGAATTGAAGAAGCACTCAAAGAAAAGCTAGAAGGAAAGGACAAGATCATTGGAAACCTAGAAGCATATATTGTCACACTAAGAAAGGATATTTAAAAGAAAAATATTCAAAATAGCTCAAAAGTTCTGGATGACATTATCAGCAGTAAAAAATCTCATCTTGACAAGTCCAGACTTGGATACAATCAGAAAGAAAAGGGATCAAGCTCCAAAACAACAGAGCAAGAAACAAATCCAAAAATCTATGCAGAAACAATCAAAGGAGATAAAATATATACAAGGAAGATTACAGGGACACTCCTCCACTGAGAAGATTCAGATTTCATAATCAACAACAGATAGACATGCCTTGAGAAGAAGAAGGATTCATAAGAGCACCTCCTTTCAGAAGATCTTCAAATACTAGGTATCAAACTGTATTTTTTGGTTTATGTTATGCATGTAATAATTTTGGACATAACGCTGTAAATTGCAGAGCTAACAATAGGAACAATAACTACTTTGAGGTCCATACACAAAGGGGTTATTCAAGGATACCTAGTGAAACACAGAGAAGAAGTTACAACAGGTTTGAATATTTGAGCACTGAAGTGGAATTTTACAAATGTAACAATTTTGGACACATGGCCAAAAATTGCAGAATGACAGACCCTCCTAAAGAACCTCAACAGAGTCACAAATAAGAACCTCAGAAAACAACATGGATAAGAAAGAAAGATCAATATAGCAATGAAGAATGCACAGTCTCTCTACAAGCTAAACAGAAGAAACGTGGTTGGTATGTTGACAATGGATATTCAAAACACATGACATGTGATAGATACAAGTTTCCTACATTACGAAAGGAAATAGATGGATCAGTCTCCTTCGGAAATGATGATTAAGCCAAAATCATTGGAAAAAGGCACAATCTGAATTGGGAACAAGAATGAAAAGGAAGAAAATATTCTACTAGTAGAAGATATGAAACATAATCTTTTAAGTGTGATTCAAATGTGTGACCAAGGTCATAAATTTACTTTTGATTCACAAAAGTGTGAGATAAGAAAAGAAGGTTCAAGGAAATTGGTCGCTACAGCTGCAAGAACTTCAAGAAACATATATGTGTTAAGCGAAATTGGAAATGAAAAGTGTTTTCTAGGAAAGGAAGATGAAAGTTGGCTATGGCACAGAAGAATGGGTCACATGCATTTTGATAACCTTGTCAAAGTTAGCAAAAGAGAAGCATTCAGAGAAATTTCCCAGATCATGAAACCAACCAACACTTTATGCAAGCATTTCCAACAAGGAAAGAAAACAAAGACCAGGTTCAAATCAAAGGAATATTCAACAACAAAACCACTAGAAATTGTGCATATTGATCTAGTTGGACCAACTACAACAAAAGGATTAAAAGGTGAGAGATACTTTATGTTATTAGTTTATGATTATACAAGAATGATTGCAGTTTACTTTCTCAAGAACAAGTCATAAGCTTTTGAAAATTTCAAGATCTATTAGGAAATGGTTGAAAATGAGATGGATTCAAGAATCAAATGCTTAATATTGGATAATGGAGGAGAATTCACCTAAAAGGAATTTATGGACTAATTCATCAATCATGGAATAAAAAGACAATTCTCTGTCGCTAGGACACCTCAACAAAATGGAGTTGTTGAAAGAAAGAACAGGACAATACAAGAAATGGCTCGAACAATGATAATGGATTCAAAGTTGACAGATATTTTTTGGACACAGGCAGTTCATACAACAGTTCACATTCAAAACAGAGTAATGCTCAGAAACAACACTGAAAAGACTCCCTACGAGCTATGGAAAGGAAGACCAGCAAATGTGAAGCATTTCAGAGTTTTTGGAAGCAAATGATACATCAAAAGAGAAGATGGAAGAATGAGAAATTTTGAATCTCGTGTGGACAAAGGAATACTTGTTGGTTACTCAAGTACAAAGAAATAATACAAGTGTACAATTTAACATTAAACAAAGTTGTGGAAAGCATCAATGTAACAATTGATGAAACAGGAAGACCAGAATCAAAGGAAGAAGAAAACAAATCAATGGAACAACTTTTCGAAGAAGAATATGAAAAAGAAGTAGAAGAGGAAGATGAAGATGAAGAGAATCCGAAAAAAGAAGAAGAGCAAGTTCATCAAGTATCTCCAAAGACACCTAGCAAATGAGTACAAAAGAATCATCCTTTAGATCAGATTATTAGAAAAAAAGATGCAGGAGTTGAGACTAGAAGAAAAATCCATTCACCGGAACAAACACACCTAGCACTATTATCTACAATTGAACCAAACTGTTTTGAAGAAGCGAGCAAGGATGAATTTTGGAATAAGGCCATGGATGAAGAATTGGATCAAATAGAGAAAAATGACACTTGGGAATTGGTTCCAAGACCAAAGAATAAGAATGTGATCGACACAAAATGGGTTTTCAGGAATAAATTGAATGAAGATGTATAGGTTACAAGGAACAAAGCTAGATTGGTATGTAAAGGATATGCACAGATTGAAGGAATCAACTTTGAAGAGACATTTGCCCTAGTTTCCAGAATGGAAGCAATCCATTTTATTTTAGCTTATGCATGCTCCAAAAATGTTAAAGTATAGCAGATGGACGTAAAATCATCTTTTCTAAAGAATAATTCTACATTGAACAACCATAAGGATTTCAGTTGTCAGAGAACACAGGCTATGTGTGTAAATTAAAGAAGGCCTTGTATGATCTAAAACAGGCTCCTAGAGCATGGTACTCTAGACTGGATAAGTATTTGCAACAGGCAGGGTTTAAAAAAGGAAGTGTAGACAACAACCTCTACATCAAGGTAAGTCAAGGTAATATTTTATTAATTGAAGTTTATGTTGATGATATTATTTTTGGTAGTGATGATGACAGGTTAAACCAGAAATTTGCAAAAGACATGCAGATTGAATTTGAAATGTTGTTACTTGGAGAACTATTCTTCTTTCGGGACTTCAGATACGTCAAAGCAACCAAAGAATTTTTATTTCTCAAACCAAGTATATCAGAGAAATGCTAAAGAGGTTCTAAATGGAATATTTCAAACCAATTATCACTACCATGCAAACCGGTTGTAAGTTGAGCAAAGATGATGATTCAAAGTCTACAGATCAGAGGCAATATAGGTCAATGATTGGCATCCTACTATATGTGACAACATCTAGACTAGTTGTAATGCAGGTAGTTGGACAGGTGGTACAATTTCAAGCAGCACCAAAGGAATCACATGTATTAGTAGTAAAGACGATCTTCAGATATCTCAAAGGAACATAAGAGTTTGGATTATGGTATCCAAAAGGAAAAGATATATCACTTATTGCCTACACAAATGCAGATTGGGCGGGTTGTATTGATGAACGACGAAGCACCAGCAGAGAAACGTTCTACTTAGGTGAGTGTTTGCAAGAGTAGCAAGAAACACTCATTAGTATCTCTATCTACAGCCGAGGCAGAGTATATTGCAGGAGTAGCATGTTGTACATAGGTTCTTTGGATGAAACAAACTTTGACAAATATACAGGTTGAGTATGATGAGTCCATTCCAATATATTTTGATAATACAAGTGCCATCAGTATCTCAAAAAACCCGGTGATGCATTCCAAGACGAAGAACATTACAATCAAGTATCACTTTCTACGGGAATAGGTTGCAGAAAATAACATCAGAGTTGAGTATGTGGGCACAAAAGAACAAGTGGTAGACATCTTTACAAAACCACTTCCACAGGAAGCCTTTGAATATCTTTGCCAAATACTTGGAGTTATTTCTACTCCAAAATGAATTCTTTTTGAATGCTTATCTTATATGTCTTAGATGTACATGAGGAAGCAACATAAGAGGACAGTTCAGTCAGGGGGAGCAACCCTAGATGGAAAGATACCTTTGTCATTGATGACAAAGGGGGAGAGATTTATCAGATGCAGAGGATAGAGGCAGATTTATCAGATGCAGAGGATAGAGGCATGGTTCCAGGGGGAGCATGAGTGATATGATTTTAGTATTGCATTAGAGTGTTGCCATCAATGCCAAATGGGGAGATTGTTGATTAAGGTTGGTTTTCATTGATGTCAACCCTTGAAGAAAGCCCCGTAGCACAAAGGTTTGGGTAATGGACCCAAGTTTTTTTTTATGTAAATATGACTCATTATTTTTTTTTCATGATTGATAAGAAGTAAATATGGATGAACTCCAAAGTGTTCCCCTTATGGTGAAAGCCCTCATGGGAAGACGCTTTGCGGAGTAAGAGAACCCATGCTTAATTGTGGAATAATGAGATGAAGGATAGTGAATTTGTCAAGGAACCTATCCTAGATGGATAGTGCTTGTCATTCCATTTCTAGTGGTATGTATAACGTCACATAACTCCTCATGGTTAGAGAGTTATGACCATGTGAAGTTGGAGAACCCAGGTTTGGGTAATGGACCCAAGTTTGTTTGATGGATAACGATATGGTTTTTGATATATTTGAAGGTAATACTATTCTATATGGATATTACATGTCATTCCATTTCTGGTGGTATGTGTAATGTCACATAACTCCTCACGATTTGAGAGTTATGGCCTTACGAAGTTGGAGGACCCTCATATGTCATCTAGAAGCCCCAAAAGGTCAAATTAGTCAAAGTGGTTTAAGAGATTTTAAAAGGTAAATAATAAATTGAAGTAATGAGTGCATTATAATTCAAAGTGAATACAAAATAATTTTTTTCAATAATAAATTTAATGGAGAAATTAGAAGTGGGTTAACCCTAAAATAAGGAAAGTGGGCCAAGTGACCTAGAAGATGTTTTTAAGGAAGCTACTTGGAGAGTATAAATAAGAGGCAAGGCTCTCTCATTTTAATCACACTTGAGAATATTGAATATCTATAGGTTTCTGAGGTAACCAAGGATATCTAAGCCGAATTTTTGAGGGAAGGTGAAGAAAAGAAGGCTGAAATGCAAGGAAGGATAAATTCTTTTGATGGTGCTTTCTAAGGTATGTTATTTATAGGTCATCTCACCATTTTCGCTATAACTCTTTTCCTATAATGATTCAGATAGTGAAATTTATATGCCATTTACAAAACATACCCAAGTATCTGTGGTAAAAAATTCATCTTGCGGGTCGTTGTATTTTGGTATTTACACTTCGTGGAAAATAGAGTTTGTGGCTAGTCCCAAAACTAGTCAAAAACAAGTGTTTCGGGTAAAAATGTCATAAATTCTTCTTAACAGATCCAAATTTAGTGAGAAAAAATGTTTTTTTTAGGGTACAGTCTGTGGTATGCTATGTATCATTATCAGATCAATTCAAAGAACATTTCATGCGGGGCACTCTCTACAAGTTCGCTCTCTAGAATAATCCAGAATTCAGCAAGGTATGCCATTTTTGCTATAACTCCTTTTCTGTGAGGTTCCAAGTAGTGAAACCTAGAGGAATTGCATTAAACACACTGAAGACCATTGTGTATCAGTTTCAGATCTTTATACATTATAGGTTGAAAGTTATGATTACTTCAAGTTAGGGTTGTTGACTAATCCAAAACTAGGCATGTGAGACTAAAGAAAAGTTTGATGAAAATGCTAGTCTCGTGTTGTTAAAGTTAAGGATGGTTTGTAGGAATGTGATCATATACACCAGGTCTATTATAGAGCTACAAATCAGATTTGGATGATGAAATATATGAGGGTTGTTGGTTGAGGTACATGTTGAGTACATGGTTGAGACAAGTAGTTGATGAGTTGGAACATACATGAGGTGTATAGTTGATGATGTTGGTACATATTGGTGAGTCATAGTTGATGAGTAGTTGACACATGATTGGTACATACTTGGTACATGGTTGGATGCACTTTTTTATGGTACAGGTTGATTACAGGTTGTTTGGTACAGGTTGGTGCATGGTTGATGCACTTGTTTATGGTACAGGTTGATTACAGGTTGAGGTACAAGTTGATGCATGGTTGATGCATCGTTCAGATTTATTGGTATAGGTTTATAGTGGTATATCTCACAGTGATAGTGTGACAGTGGTTCCATCATTCTACTTCTACTTTAGGGTGGCAGGACGGGGAAAGGATAGGTGGTTGTATCCACCATCCAGTTGTATCTATAGAACATAGGGGGTTGTATCCTCCTTTTGGTTGTAGCTAGAGAATTGGGGAGTTGGAGCTTCCCTCAGGTTGTATCCTGAGAATCTAGGGGGTTGGAGCCTCTTTCCAGTTGCAGCTGGAAAACAAAGGAAGTTGGTGCTTCCAGTGAATGTAATTCTTCAATTCATATAAGAAAAAACATTCCGTGATTTTCTCTCGATTTGGGTTTCCGCGTAAAACACCGGTGTACTGTGTATGTGTGTAATTGTTTATTTCTTACTCCTCATTATTGGATAATAATTCTAAATTGATATAACATTTGAAGAAAAATGATTATAATTATGTTGTTACTGATTTATCCCCCCTCTCAGTAATCCAACATCCTTTTGGATATTACAATCCCCTCCCCTTATTTTTGCACTTTCCTCAATGCAGCTTTCACACAACATCCGCGGGATTTTCAAAATCTTCAAAAAGATGCAGGTATTCTTCCCGCATATCATCCTCATGCTCCCATGTCATGTCTTCAGGACTGTATCAGGTCCAATGGACCTTTACAAGCCCTATAGCTCGATTCTAGAGCTGTTTTCTTTTCCTATTCAATATGCGCACATGATGCACTTGTATGACACCTTCTTGCTCCACCTAAATCACATTCCAATCGATAACATGATTAGCATCATGTATATATTTATTAAGCAATGAAACATGTAACACATTATGTATAGTCATGGATGCAGGTAATGCAAGCATATATGCAACTGGCCCAATCCTTCCTAGGATTTCAAATGGCCCACAAAATCTGGCTACCAACTTAGCACAATTTCCCATCCTTAGGGAACTTCTATTAGCTTTCACTTTCAGGAAAACATGGTCACCCACTTTAAACTCCCCATGGGTTCTATTTTTATCAGCATAACTTTTATGTCTGTCCTGGGAAGCTTTCAAATTCTGCTTAATTTTTAGCATTTTCTCTTCCATTTCCTTGAGAAACTCTGGCCCAACTACTGATCTGTCAGTTGGATTATCCCATCTTACTAGAGTATTGCACTTTCTGCCATAAAGTGATTCAAATGGGATCATATTCAATGATGTTTGATACCCATTGTTGTAGGCGAATTCTACCAAGTGCAGGTAGTCTTCCCATTTCGATGATTTTTCCATCACATACATTCTCAGTATGCCTTCAATCACTCGATTCATCCGCTCTGACCGCCCATCCGACTCAGGATGGTAGGCTGTACTGAAATTCAGATTCATTCTAAATCCCTTGAATAACCCCTTCCAGAAAGTTGAGGTAAATTTCAGGTCTCTGTCAGACACAATTGTCTTGGGAATTCCGTGCAATCATGCCACTTCCTTCATAAAAATATCAACAACATATGTAGCCTTATGAGTAGTCTTTAGTGGAATAAAATGGGAAGCTTTCGTAAGCTTTTCCATTACCACCATGATTGAGTCATGTTGCTTACCTATTTTGGGTAATCCCGTGATGAAATCCATTATCACCACTTCCCACTTCCACTCAGGAATGGGTAAAGGCTGCAGCAACCCTGCTGGGTGCCTGTGTTCAACTTTAACCTTCTGGCACTCCATACATCTGGTGATGTATTCAGAAATCTCTTTCATCATACCTGGCTGGAAATAATGGCTCTTGACTGCTGCCACAATTTTCTGATATCTAGGTTGCCCTGCATAAAGGACATTATGCATTTCATGCAAAATTATACGTTTCAAGTCCTGGACATTAGGTACGTAAATTTTGTTCTTGTACATAATTATTCCATCAACCCCTAGTTTATAAATCTCCACTTTCTGTGGCATCTTAACTTGTTGTAGTTTTTATACCAAATCTCTATACTGCAAATCTGTATTTGCAGCCTCCAAAATCCTACCCTTTATATTATTTTGGTACATGCTAATGGCTGTAGCATGTAAGTTGTGCACCTTTCTGCTGAGTGCATCAACCAACTTATTTTCCTTCCCTTTGATATGCTTGATATCAAGTTCGTATCCACACAGAAACTCCATCCACCTA
Source organism: Picea engelmannii (assembly GCA_009831015.1). Classification (NCBI taxonomy): domain Eukaryota; kingdom Viridiplantae; phylum Streptophyta; class Pinopsida; order Pinales; family Pinaceae; genus Picea; species Picea engelmannii. The sequence goes on from ML808466.1 coordinate 55,710, forward strand.
CTCTGCCTAGCATTTAGGGTGGGCTGTTCAAACAAATATTTTAGACCATTGTGGTTTGTTCTCAATTCAAATCTCCTCCCCATGAGGTAATGTCTCCATTTCTGCAGAGCATGAACGATTGTTGCTAACTCCAAATCGTGAGTGGCATAATTATTTTCGTGCTCTTTCAACTTCCTAGAATCATAACAAATTATGAATCCATTCTGACTCAGTACTCCTCCCAGTCATTCTTTGCATGCATCGGTGCATACCATGAAATCTTCATTTGGGTTTGCAATCCTCAAGATTGGAGAACTGGTTAACAATTGCTTCAATTGTTGGAAGATTCTCTCACAATCCTCTATCCATAGAAACTTCTTCTCCTTCCTTTGCAAAGAAGTGTGTAATGTCCCTTTCCAAATAGGAGCTCTAGAGAGGAGGCTTAATGGTCTAAACCGCCCCGTTAGACTATAGCCAGGGCCAAAGAGGGGTAAACAAGGTTACTAGAGGTCACTTCAGTCACAAGTGTTATATTCGGAAAGTGACATTGAGCTAAAAAGGGTTAAAAGTGATTTTAAGTCATTATGAGCTAAAAATAGAAGTCAACAATGAATTAGGGTTTTATCAGTGATTTAGGGTTTTGGAAGTCAACAGTGAATTAGGGTTTCAGCATGATTTAGGGTTTTGGAAAGCTATAAAGGAAGGGTCAATAACCTAATTTATCATTATGCAGATTATGACTTGTCATTGAGGAGAAGAGGCACATCTCAGGAGAGATAGTTTAGTGTATTCTAGGAGGAAGACACTAGTTGGGTGATTTCGGTGTTGAAAGACACACCCTAGTCACCGGGAAGATCATCCAAGTCTTCCATATTTCATCATTGATTCCGCAGTGTTCCCATATTCCGGGTATTATCTTTTAGTTCCTTATTTGTATTCTGGCTAAGATCCTTTTGTCTTTTGATCTAGCTGAGTGTTGTTATTTTATTCAGCCGCAATTGCTTATTTGTATTTCTGGTATGATCCTTTGTCTTTTGATCTAGTCGAGTATTGTCAGTTTATTCAGCTGCATTTGACCATTTTGTAATCCACAAAGATATCATAATACAAACTTTGTAGTCCTTTGTTGCGTTTATTATTTGTATGATCATTTATATGTTGTACACCTTTGATCCTACACACACATTAGCAGTGTTTCCTAGACTAGCCAAGTCAGGAACATTACAGTGGTGTCAGAGCTTTAGTCCTTCCAGCCTATGTCTAAAGACAATGAGTGCAAAAGAAGACCCAGAGGGCCGTGAAAATGTAGGTGACAAATATGCCACTTACAAAAGGCATCAGGACATAATGCATAGGCTTGATTTCCCCCCTTTTCCTCCTAACTCAGAGGAAGAGGAAGAGGCACACAGAGAAGCAGAGAGAAGGGAAGAGCGTGAGGTTGAGCTTGAGGTAGAGAGGATGCTAGGAAATAGATATGAGAGACCAGAGGGCAGTGGCAAGGCCCCTGTAGATCCAGAGACAACTTTCATGCAGGTTATCAACGATATGTTAGCTAGTCAACGAACCATGTCTTAGTCCTTGGCACAGGTGGTTGATAGATTGGCTAGAGTGGGCACCCTAGATACACAAGCCCCACATGCAGCACAGGGGAACTCGGGAGCAGGCAGTAGACCCCAGTCACCTTTTCTCACATACACCTCTACGAGTAGGATTCCCAGACCCTTGTTTCCCAGTTTCCAGAGGGCACCCCCGTTAGTAGCACTGCCATCGATAGCATAGAGGCCACCCACTCATGCTGATGACATTGCAGAGTATAGGAGGGAGTACGAAGCATTGGGTTGTGACTTCCATCAGGACATGACCTTAGTCGAGTACTGTGGACTCAGACTCAGGAACCACCCTAGAGAGACACATAGGGGAGGACCACAACAACAACAGGGGCATAACCTCGATTTTATCCAAAAAGTTGGGGAACTCACCATCGCTACTTTCGATGGATCATCGAAATACACCGCCAGAGCTTGGGTACAGAAGCTAGACACGTATTACAAGCTCAACTAGATGACTGAGACAGAGGCCATCAGTTTCATGACCTTACACTTGGAGGATGAGGCACATGAGTGGTGGTATCATGGATTGGTGAAATTGGGTCACAGTCGCATCACCTCATATATGGAGTTTACATATAGGCTCGGGGAAAGGTTTGACAGGAAGGATCCCGAGATACACTTCAGGGATCTAGCCCAGTTGAGACAAACTCTCACATCAGAGGCATTCATCAAAGAGTTTCAGCGGGTAGCCGTGGAAGTGACAGATATATCAGAGCCCAAGATGATCATGCTATTCACAGAAGGACTCACAGAGCCTTTGAGAGGATGGGTGAAGGCATACAAGCCTCCCACTTTGCAGGATTCCATCCTCCGCACTTGAGATCTGGAAGACTCAGTGCCAAAGACTAAAACTTTCTCCAAACCATTTGTTCCCCAGAGGGATCGAGATAGGAATCCATTCCAAAGAGAATGGAAGGGCAAGGAGAAGTTGGATGATGATACTAGGTGAGAGCTTATGAGGAAGAAGCTTTGGTTCAGCTGTAGATATCCTTGGGTCCCAGGCCACAAGTGCATGGGCAAGGGAGAGATTCATTATATTGAGGTAGAAGAAGACAACATGGAAAGTGAGGAGGAGGAGCAGGAAAGTGGATCCACTAGTTTAGAGGAGGAGTCAACACCAACAGAGGAGAAGTCTCCCCGTAGACCACCGACACTAGTAGGATCCCATCCTTCAGTAGTCCCACAACTGCCAGAACAGGATAACAAGAGGAAACCAACAAAGGGAGGTGTCATAGCGACCCTTTATGGTGTTCCCAGGTATGATACCCTCCATATCAGAGGTATTATTCAGGGGCAATGGGAAATCACCCTGATAGATGGTGGGGCCACCCATAACTTCATCGACGCTTCACTAGTATCGAGACGAGCACTTCAGAAAGAGGAGTTTGAGGGGTTTGATGCTGCGGTAGCAGATGGCCACACAGTGGAGTGTCTAGACAGAGTTCCAAACTTAGAGATGAATTTAGGCAACTACATGGTGAGAGACACATTTTATGTGGTTGACCTATCGGACATAGATGTGGTGTTAGGAGTTCAGTGGATGATTACCTTGGGAAAAATCACTACCAACTACCAAACCTTGGAAATGGGATTCAAAGATCAAGATGGGAAGAAGGTTGTTCTAAGAGGTATGTCGACAGGAGCACCCAGGACAGTTTCAGCCAAGAGGATGGAGATGATATTTATACATGGGGAGGTAGCATATGTCGCAGAATGCTTGATCACTACTCAGAAGGATTCAAAAGGTCAACAACAATACCATACAGAGATCAATAATTTATTGGGATGACATCAACAGGTCTTTGAGGAAATTCCACCCAGGAGACCACCTGATAGGGGGTTTGAGCACACCATTGAGTTGGAGGAGGGGGGCAAACATATGATCACCCCCCCTGATATCTTCATCCTAGGAGGTTCAAGGATGAGATAGAGAAGGCAATCAAGGAATTGTTGGTGATGGGACACATCATATTGAGAAACAACCCATTTGCTTCTTCAGTTGTCTTAGTTCTGAAGAAGGATGGCACCATGAGGATGTGCATTGATTACCTAGCCTTGAACAAGAAAACCATCAAGAACCGGTACCCTATCCCACACATTGATGAGTTGATGGATGAAATGCATGGGTCAGTTTTCTTCTAAAAAATTGATCTACGCTCTAGATATCATTAGATCATCATCCGAGAGCAGGACATAGAGAAGACGACATTCGATGTCATTTTGGACACTTCGAGTTCCTGGTTATGCCATTTGGGCTAACCAATGCACCCACTACATTCCAGTCTTTCATGAACCATATATTCAAGGATCTGTTAAGGAAATTAGTCTTGGTTTTCTTTGATGACATCTTGATCTATAGCCGGTCATGGAAAGAGCATATGAGGCACCTGGATGAGGTATTGAGAATCATGGAGGCACAGTCATTATATGCCAAAGATTCCAAGTGCGAGTTCGGTATGACAGAGCTTCTTTACTTAGGCCACATCATCAGTGCACAGGGGGTACAGGTGCACCAAGAGAAGATCAAGGCCATTCTATATTGGTCGACGCCCAAGAACATGACAGAATTGAGGATCTTCTTCAGGCTGTGCAACTATTACAAGCGATTCATCTGGGGTTTTTCTTAGCTTGGAGCACCACTGACAAATCTTACCAAGAATGGGGCCTTCATATGGATCGAGAAATCATAGGAAGCCTTTGATCACATCAAGGAAGTCATGGGCACTTGTCCAGTGTTGGCACTACTAGACTTCACCTTGCCATTTATACTAGAGTGTGACACATCCTGTGAAGGGATCGGTGCAGTTTTGATGTAGGGAGGACACCCCATTGTATTCGAGAGCCGAAAGCTTATTCAACCTGAGAGGTTGTACTCCATTTATGACAATGAAATGTTAGCAATCATGCATGCCTTGACTAGGTTCAAAATATTTGGTGGGCAACAAATTTGTGGTCAAGACTGATCACAATAGTTTGAAGTATTTCCTTGAGCAGAAGGACCTCAGTGAGCACCAACAGAAATAGGTGATGAAGGTACATGCATTCAAATTTGACATAGAGTATGTCAAGGGGAAGAATAACATTGTGGTTGATGCACTATCAAGGAGACCTGTGACATGTTCTTTGATGGAGATTTAAGCAGATTGGAAATCCCACTTGTTAGTGGAATATTCCAAGAACAAGTTCGCTTGTGAGGTGATGGATGGGAAGATACATGATGACCATTATAGGGTCATTGCTGATGTCATATTTTACAAAGATAGTGTCTACTTGGTGCCAGATTCAGGTCTTAATAAGAAGATCCTCACCGCATTTCATGATTCACCTATAGCAGGCCATCAAGGGTTTTTCAAAACCTACAGATAGATCAGAGAGAGGTTCTCATGGAAGGGACTCAAACAAGATGTTATGAGACATGTTAGTGAGTGTGTGACTTTCCAGCAAAACAAGTCAGAGCATGCTCTTCTAGCAGGGATACTTCAGCCACTCCCCATTCCAGAGCAGAAATGGGAGAGTATATCTATGGACTTCATCACAAGTCTACCCAAGGTCTAGGGTAGGGACTGTATCTATGTAGTGGTCGACAGATTGACCAAGTTTGCTCACTTCTACTCCATACTGACAGAGTACAACGTAGTTCAGGTAGCCGATATTTTCTTCAGGGAGGTCTTTAGACTTCATGGGTTGCCGAAGAACATCATCAGTGACAGGGACAATCAGTTCAAGGGACATTTTGGAGATAGTTGTTTCGGTTGGTGGGGATAGAGTTGACACCTAGCACCAACTATCACCCTCAGACAGATGGGCAGACCGAGATTGTCAACAAGTGGGTTGAAGGGTTTTGAGGAACTATGTAGGAGGACAACATAGAACATGGGTAAAGTGGTTACATTTAGGAGAACATTGCTACAACACCACCTTCCACATGTCCATTGGTATGACACCCTTCCGAGCATTGTATGGATATGATGCTCCCACTTTGGTAGACTTGCTCTTCAGGGAGAGCATAGCTCCCAAGGCCAAGGATTGGATCATAGAGAGTCAAGATATTCTCAAGTTGTTGAAAGAAAACCTGTAGACGGTGCAAAACCGATAGAAGATAAGTGAGAACAGGCATAGGATAGAGCACATCATTGAGGTTGGAGATTTGGTTTTCTTGAGACTCCAACCCTATAGTCAGTCATATCTGAAGAAGAGTGGGGCCGAGAAGCTCAAGCCCATATTTTATGGTCCTTACAGGATTATGCATCGAGTAGGCGAGGTTTTTTACGAGCTAGAGCTTCCAGAGGGGAGCAAGATTCATAACCTGTTCCACGTGTCTTGCCTAAAAAATGCAGTGGGAAAATTCATTATCACATAAGAGGATTTTCCCCTGTTGGATGAGGAGGGAAAGTTGGAGTTAGTTCCAGAGGAGGTTTTGGAGTTCTGGGAGCGGAAACTGAGAAGTAGGGTCATCAGAGAGTGTTTGATCAGATGGAGAGGGCTTCCAGTAGAGGACACTACTTGGGAGAGCGAGAAGGTGTTGCAACACCTTGGACTGGTATTTCTTGAGGACAAGCAATTTTGAGAAGGGAGGACTGTAATGTCCCTTTCCAAATAGGAGCTCCAGAGAGGAGGCTTAATGGTCTAAACCACCCCATTAGACTATAGCCAGGGCCAAAGAGGGGTAAACAGGGTTACTAGAGGTCACTCCAGTCACAAGTGTTATATTCAGAAAGTGACATTGAGCTAAAAAGGCTTAAAAGTGATTTTAAGTCATTATGAGCTAAAAATAGAAGTCAACAGTGAATTAGGGTTTCAGCAGTGATTTAGGGTTTTGGAAGTCAACAATGAATTAGGGTTTCAACATGATTTAGGGTTTTGGAAATCTATAAAGGAAGGGTCAGCAACCTAATTTATCATTATGCAGATTATGACTTGTCATTGAGGAGAAGATGTGCATCTCAGGAGAGATAGTTCAGTGTATTCCAAGAGGAAGACACCAGTTGGATGATATCAGTGTTGAAAGACACACCCTAGTCACCGGGAAGATCATCCAGGTCTTCCATCATTCGTCATTGATTCCACAATGCTCCCATATTTCAAGTATTATCTTTTAGTTGCTTATTTGTATTCTGGCTAAGATCCTTTTGTATTTTGATCTAGCCGTGTGTTGTTATTTTATTCAGCCACAGTTGTTTATTTGTATTCCGGCTAAGATCCTTTGTCTATTGATCTAGTCGATTATTGTCAGTTTATTCAGACGCATTCGGCCATTTTGTAATCCATAGAGATATCATAATACAAAATTCGCAGTCCTTTGTTGCATTTATTATTTGTATGATCATTTATATGTTGTAAACCTTTGATCCTACACACACATTAGCATCGTTTCCTAGACTAGCCAAGTTAGGAACATTACAAAGTGATAGGGTGAGCTATCCTCGAGAACCTCGCGATAAACCTTCTGTAATAGCCCCTTAGACCAATAAAGGATCTAAGTTCTACCACATTCCTTGGCGTTGACCATTCTCTGATGGCCTTAACCTTCTTAGGATCCATGACGATCCCTTCCTCTGAAATAATATGCCCCAAGCAATGGATCTGTTCCTGATAAAATGAGCATTTGCTCAATTTGGCATATAGTTGGTGCTCTCTTAGCACTTGCAACACCATGCTCAGGTGTTGTTCATGCTCTTCCTCTGACTTGGAATACACCAGAATGTCATCCAGGAAGACTATGACAAACTTGTCTACATAGTCCCTGGACACACCATTCATCAAGCACATAAAAACAACAGGTGTGTTCGACAGTCCAAAAAGAACCACTATGAACTTGTAATGACCGTACCTTGTTCTAAAGGAAGTCTTGCTAATGTCTTCATCCTTTATTCTTACATGGTGATATCCCGATCTGAGACCTATCTTCGAAAATATCTTCGCATCCTTCAACTGATCGAAGAGGTCATCAATCCTCGACAGAGGGTACTTGTTCTTAACATTTACTTTGTTTAACTGTCTGGAATCAATACACAACCTCAACGTCCCATCCTTCTTCTTCACGAACAGGACCAGGGCACCCCAAGGTGACATGCTTGGGTGAATGTACCCCTTCCTCAGAATCTCTTCAAGATGCAACTAAATTTCTTTCAGCTCTGGTGTGCTCATTCTATAAGGAGCTTTCAACACTGGAGTTTCTCCAGGCATCAAATTTAAAGAGAAATCAATATCTCTCTTCGGAGGTAGCCCAAGTACCTCCTAAAATACATCTTCAAACTCTTTTAGTACTGCATGGTATCCAATATTTGAGACCTCATCCTTAGATGCTTCCTCCATATGGGGTACAAACAACTGACAACCTTTCCTGTAGCATTTCTTCAGCTGTAATGATGAAATTTCTCTGACAACAACAGATCTGGGAATTCCTTGGACTATTTTCTGATTCCCCTCCTCATCTAGGCAAGTAAATTCCTTGTTACAATAGTCTAGTATGGCATGGTGCTGGTCCAACCAGTCCATCCCAATTAAACATTCATAAGAGCCTAAAGGTAGAATATTCAATTCAGCCTTTGTGCTCAATCCTTTCATGTCCACATGAAAAGACTTAACCAACTCAGTGACTTTCCTCTTGGTTCCTGTAGCCAACTGCACTAACCAAGACTTTTCATGTTTTCTTCTTGATAAATGCAAACCTTCCACCACTCTAGGATATATATAACTATGGATATCCCCTGAATCAATTAAAACACTAAGTGGTCGGTTGTTAATCATACCTTCCACTTCAATCATGTGCAATTGAAATTCAGCTTGCTTGTTGTCCCAGGCTACATAGATCCTTGGCATTCTACTGCCCAGTTCCTCCACTGTTTCAGCTTGCTGAACATTGTGGATGACTCTCTCTTTATCATTTATGTGTGGGAAATCTTTGTACCTATGGTTTCCTTTACAACCCCAACACTTCATAGGTGTCTGCCTTGGCAATTGACCACCCACTCCATCCTTTCTAGGCTCTATAAAAGATGGTTGTCCCTGAGGACTGTTTCTGAAAAAGGGAGGCTTGTTTCCCTTCTACCTCTGTTCCTTCTTGAACTTCTTCTTGTCTTCCCAAGCCTTATGGAAGGTAGGATTTTCTCTCTGTTGTTCATATAAACATTTCACTCTTCTTATTGTTAGTTCAATAGAATTAGGGTCATCATACTGAATCTTGTCACCAACAGAAGGTGGTAATCTACTTAGATACCTCTAAATATTGATAGTCTCCTCCTTGATGAATGGAACATACTTCAACAGTTCCAAAAATCTTCGCTCGTATTCCTCAATAGTCATGCTGCCTAGTTTGAGTTCAAAGAACTCTTTCATCTTTCTATCATAATATCTTTTAGTCAAATATTTCTTCTTGAAATACCTCTTGAATTCCTTCCAAGTGATATATTTCTCTCTAATGTGTTGCACCTACACAAGATGATCCCACCACATGGATTCTTTTCCTTTCAACTGATACATAGCAATTCTTTCTTCGGCATGAGAGGAATAATTCTGCAATTGGAAGTACTTCCTCATGCCTAGCAGCCATGTCTCGGCATATTCTTCCTTCTGGTGTTCTCCATCAAATGTGGGAGGCTTAATCTCATTCATTCTCCTTTTAGTTCATCCACTCCAGACCTCCTATGCTTTCTGGTAGGAGATGGGTTTGAACTACTACATGTTTCTTTACCAGAATGCTTTGGGGAGTGACAACGACGTCCGCTAACAGTCCTCGATCTTATTTTCCTCTTAGGGGTCCTACAAATCCCTATTTTTCTTGTGTCACTCTCCTTTTCCAATTTATTTTTGATCCTATCCAGGATTCACAACAACTTCAAGTTGAATTCACCCTGTTTATCCTAAGTTTTCTTGAGCCTTATACTATCAACTCGACGATCCTAGGCATCTTTATGCAATCTTTCAATGTTTTTCATCATATTCCCTTCCCTATCCATCTCCTTTCCGTGCCCATTGGAGTTCGATCCTTCGTGTTAAGAACCAAACATCAAGATAGCATAGAAAAACCTCAGGAAAAGTACTCAACGCCTTGAAAAAGAGATAATTTCAGATAATAAGCCTCTTCGAGGGGGCAACCTCCTTTTACCCCACTTAAATGTTCAAGTACAAGA
>ML808466.1:79599-89946 GCA_009831015.1 Picea engelmannii
TTTATCCACAAAAAAGGGGATAAGAATATTCTTTGTAGTTACACAATATTTCAACAAATAGCATGGAGTACCTCAATGCCCCCTCACTTGGATTCCTTTTTTAGGGGCAACTTCAATTTGAGGCAACTTGGAGTTCATCACTACCAAAAATACTTGCAATAATAAAGAAGATACAAGTCATTTTTTGGAGAGTAAAAATAAAAAATAAAAATGAAGCCAATGATACACTTGTCACATGCAGTTGTCTGGAGATTAAATCCATGTTGTAAGAGGAAGTGAGTAGAAGCAACATAGTTTCCAAAGCAACAAAAAACCTATGTGACACCTTATTTAACATAATTACCACTGCAACAAATGTAATCATCATGGAAAACATATCTTGACATCGACCTCAACATCTTTCATAGAAGTGAATTCCCAAATCCTTGAGTCGTTAAAACAAATTTCTAAATTTAGAAAAACAACTAATCATGGATTTTGGGAAAATATCGGTTAAAGAACCAATAATATCTCCCAAATTATTTACAATTTTGGAAAACAGTTCATGACGAACCCAAATGTGATCATTTCCCAACAAACCCACATGGCATAATTTCAAGATCCGCCTTTATTTGGTCAAAATTGCTCCCAGAAAATTGTCTCTCTCTGGTCTAGTGCGTATTTTCATAAATTTTTCATAGATGACATTTTAAGCAACAAAAATTTCACCAAATAGAGCATAAGTGTGTGCATCTTGAAGTTCAACGGTGTTGTCAATAACACTATAGAAGCACCACCTTAATACAAATTTGTCAATGATAAAGCTTCAAGAACCAGGTACCTTCTTATCTTGATCAAGCCAAACCCCTTGCTTAAAGAATTAATTATTGAAATAACTCATTACAGGTGTACCATTTTTGCAGCAAAGTGATTTGGAATCTCATAAAATCTCACTATCCACACTGTTATTTCTTGATTTTCCTCTGTTGAATATGAAAAACAATAAGAATAGGAGATCTCGACGATGTATCTTATTGTTGGATATAATAGCGATCTCACAATTTGAACCTTTGAATGTGGATTGATGTGGAGTGATTCTTCCATTTGTTCTTGACAATTGATGATCATATAATTCAAAAATTTGATCATGATCAATGTAGATTTCTTTTGATGAATGAATTTGCTATGGAAAAAAAGTGTTGCTTATGTAGATATGATAATTATGCAGAGGAGGAGGCACCTTTATTGTCTTTAGTCTTCATTCCAATTTTTTTGCGCGTGTGTTATGTTCTTCGCATGACTAGATCTAGTGTCACATTTTTGCTTTGTTTTTCGTGTCACCTCAATTTTCATATCCATTGTTGGGCGATTTTTCAGCACATGGTTTTTGTCGATGGTTTTCTATTTCTGGTTAAGGAATTAGGGTTGTTGACTAATCCAGGTCATTGGGTTAGGGTTTTGGATGCCACTCGCTCCTATATGTATATTGTATTGTAAACAATGTATCACTATGAATGAATATATAATATGTTGGTTTTCCCGGTTTGGGTTTCCAGGGGAAAAATCTTTGTGTAATGTGTGTATTTTCCATTGTATATTTTCTGTTCTTTTATTGAAAATATGTTTGTAGTAAAATATTGTAAAAGGTTAAAATCTACATTTGGTATCAGAGCTTTGTTGGCTTCAGGGGGATGCCTTTGTGCTCAAGGGTTTGGCTCAGGATTGTGATAAGCCTTGTTACAGTGGTATATCTATGGTATTGATTTTCTAGGTGAAACAAAATGGTGAGAAGTTCAAAAATGGAGATCGACAAGTTTAATGGGAAAATGTTTGAGTTGTGGAAGCTCAAGATGGAAGATATTTTGGTGGATAGAGATCAATGGATTTTAGTGGATCCAGGTACTACACCTACATGAACTTCAGCAGATGACTAGAAAAAGTTGGATTGAAAGGCGAAGAGCACAATCTTACTATGTCTCTCAGATTCAGTATTACTGAATGTGTTAGAGGAAGCTATAGCCAAATATTTATGGGATGATTTAGGGAATTTGTAGCAGTCCAAGTCCCTAGTAAATAAACTATTCCTGAGAAAGAATTTGTATAACCTGAGGATGAGAGATGGAGACCCAGCCGAAGAACATATGAATGCCTTCAATACTGTGGTAAGTCAGTTAGTATCTGTTGAGATAAAAATTCCAGATGAATATAAGTGTATCATTTTATTTTTCTTTTACCAAAATTGTGGGATAGTCTGGTTGTGGCCATAGGTAGTAATACAACTTCCTTGAATTTTGATGAAGTGGTCTCATCCTTGTTGTCAGAGGATATGAGACGAAAGAACATGGAATGATAGAGCACAAATGCATTATTTGCAAGAGGACACTCCCAGGAAAGAAATAGATCTAAGTCCTCAAGTGGGAGATCTAAGTCTAATGGAATATCTAAGTCTCTCGAAAAGTTTGTAAAGCTATGCTGGAGATGTGGAAAAGAAGGGCACTACAAAAAGCAGTGTAGATCGAAAGTTGAGAAAAATAAGGGATCTGAAGAATCTCCTTCTATAGAAGAAAAGACATCCAAGGAAGGAGGGGATGTGTACTTGGATTCTTTAATCACACATGCAGATCATGAGGCATGGTTGGTTGACTCAGGTGCATCCTTTCATATGACCCCCCACAGGGAGTGGTTCTGTGAATATGAAAGGTATGATGGAGGTAATGTTTTCCTAGGTGATGACTCGACAACCAAAATCATAGGTCGAGGAAAATTCAAGTTGAGGCTCATATATGGAAGGATTATAACACTATCTGGTGTTTTGCACATCCCAGGATTGGCAACAAATTTGATTTATGTAAGCAAAATGGATGATGCAGGGGTAAAAGCAATTTTTGAAAAGGAAACCTGCAAGATGGTTTGAGGAGCAATGGTGTTGTTGAAGGGAGATTGGTTAGGAAGTCTGTATAAGATGAAAGGAAGAACTATTGGTGATGGGTGTAATAGTTCCATTGTTCCTGATATTGGATTTGAAGAAGAAAGAACTCCTACAGTCTCTGGAGAAAAGGTTATGTTGTGGCATCAAAGACTGGGGCATATGGGAGAGAAGGGTCTTCGACTACTATAGGATAAAGGCATGGTTGAAGATATGTCTAACTGCTCTCTATATTTTGATTTATGTGAAAATTGTGTATATGGGAAGAAGAATCGGGTAATATTCCCCTCTGATGCAATGAGGACAAAAGGAATTTTATAGCTAGTTCATAGTGATGTGTTTGGACCTGTGTCAGTTCCATCATTGGGAAAATTTGTGTAATATGTCTCATTTATAGATGAATTCTTCAGGAATACTTGGATATATTTCCTCAAGAAGAAATCTGAAGTCTTTGAAAGGTTTAAAGAGTTTAAGGCTCTTGTTGAGAATCAAACTGAGAAAAGAATTAAGGTGTTGAGGACAGATAATGGCAGAGATTTTTGTGGGAATGAATTTGAAGAATTCTATAAGAAGTTACATATAGAAAGGAATAATACTACTCCATATACACCTCAACATAATGGAATTGCAGAAAGGATGAACAAGACGCTGATGGAAAAAGCAAGGTGAAAGCTCAGTGGTGTCAGGTTAGGGCAAGAATTTTTGGCAGAGGTAGTGGGTACTGCATGTTACTTGGTCAATAGATCACCCTCATCAACACTGGATGACAAGACTCCACAAGAGGTATGGACTGGTAAGAAACCTTCTCTCACACATCTCAAGGTATTTGGTTGTGAGTCCTATGTTCATGTTCCAAAGGAAAACAAAAGTAAGCTAGATAAGAAGGCTAAAAAGTGTATCTTTATAAGGTATAAATATGGTCTCAAAGGTTATAAGATTTGGAAACCATAAAATAAGAAGGTTGTGTATAGACAAGATGTGGTATTTAGGGAAATGAAGGATGTTGTTAAACAAGAAGTCCTGCCAAGAAAGGAAGAACTAGAGAAAATATAATTTGATTTAAAGGATGATGAATTAGACTCTACAGAAGAACAAGAGTCAGAAGAAGAAGATCATCATACTCCAATATTGAGGAGATCAGTTTGAGAAAGAAGGCTACCGGAAAGGTATACTCCATCTGATTTATGTTCAAATTTTTGTTTGTTTATTACTGATGATGATCCTAGAACTGTCAGGGAGGCAATGGATTCAGAAGATGGAAATCTCTGGAAAAAGGCCATGTATGAAGAAATGGAAGCCTTGGATAATAATGAGGCTTGGGATCTAGTGGAGGTGTTGACTGGAAGAAATCTCATTGGTAGAAAATGGGTATTTAAAAAGAATCTGAATACAGAAGGAAAAGTGGAGAAATACAAAGCTCGGTTAGTAGCAAAGGTTTATTCCCAGGGTGAGGGAATTGATTTTGGTGAGATTTTTTCTCATGTTGCCAAGTTAAATTCTATAAGATTTATGTTATTTGTTGTTGTTGCATTTGATTTTGAAGTAGAATAGATGTATTTGAAGACATCATTCCTACATGGGAATCTATAAGAATAAATCTATATGAAGCAGCCAAAATGATTTGTTGTGAAGGGAAAGAAGGAGCTCGTATACAAGATGAAAAAGTCCCTGTATGGTTTAAAAAAATCACCAAGGATGTGGTATCAAAAATTTGATACGTAAATGCTAGGACTTGGATTCACAAGAAGCAAAGAGGATCACTATGTGTATTTTAAATTAATTGGTGATCATTTGATTTATTTGGTCTTGTATGTGGATGACATGTTGTTGATAGGAAACAACAAGGAGATTATCCAGGATGTGAAAACTCAGTTGTCCTCTAAATTTGACATGAAGGATCTTGGTGCTTCAAATTTCATTTTGGGCATGGAAATTAAAAGAGATAGGAAAAAGAGGAAACTATGGTTAAATCAGAGAAATTATGTTGAGACAATATTCCATAGGTTTAATATGAAGGAATGTAAACCAGTCAAGGTCCCTATTCGTGTTGGTGTAAAGTTATATGCGGATCAATGCCCCAGGACACAGGAAGAGGACGAGGAAATGTCTCTTGTTCCATATGTGAGTGCAGTTGGCAATTTGATGTATGTAATAGTCTGTACTAGACTGGACATCTCACATGCAATGGGAGTTTTGAGCAGGTATATGTCAAAACTAGGGAAGAAGCATTGGACAACAGTAAAAAGCGTTTTCAGTTATTTGTGTGGAACTTCTAGCTATGGATTGTGCTACCAAGGAAGACCAGGAATGGACAGAGTGTTGGAAATACATGGATTTGTGGATGCAGATTAGGATGGAGATATACAAGCGGGTATGTGTTTAACCTATTTGGAGGAGAAATCATTTGGATGAGAAAAAGACAGGATGTAGTGGCACTTTCAACTACATAAGTTGAATACATGGAAACCACTCATGCAAGTAAGGAAGAAGTATGGTTACAAAGATTATGTTCAGGTATTAGGTTGGTACAACAAGATGTAAGGATAGATTTTGGTAGTCAGAGTGCAATTTTTTTGGAGAAGAACCCGACTTATCATTCAAAGAAAAATCATATTGATATTCAATATCACTTTGTGAGAGACATGGTTGAAGAAAAGAAAGTGTTGTCGATGAAGGTGGACACTTTGACGAATGTTGCAGATTCATTAAAAAAATATGTGAGCATTGAGAAGTTCTCTTGGTGTAGAGAATCCATGGGAATTGCTACCCTAGATTGTTGACTTTGTAACTCTGTAACCCATTGTATGCAAAGAAAGCAACAAGTGGGAGAATGTTGAGTATGTGTTACATTCTTCGCACGACTAGATCTAGTGTTTGCTACGTTGCACCGGGCATGCAAGGGGGTTGTAGCTGCATGAGGGTTTGGGGGTAGCGCCCCCGAGAATTGTTTTTTTTCCTCAGGAAACATGTTGCATTTTTGCCTCATTTTTTGTGTCACCTCAATTTTCGTGTCCATTGTTGGGAGGTTTTTTGGCACATGGTTTTTTCCGATGGTTTTCTATTTCTAGTTAAGGAATTAGGGTTGTTGACTAATCTAGGTCATTGGTTTATGGTTTTGGATGTCGTTGGCTCCTATATGTGTATTGTGTTGTAAACAATGTATCATTATGAGTGAATATAGAATATGTTGGTTTTCCTGGTTTGGGTTTCCAAGGGAAAAGTCTCTGTGTAATGTGTGTATTTTCCATTGTATCTTTTCTATTCTTTTATTAAAAATTTGTTTGTAGTAAAATATTGTACAAGGTTAAAATCTACAAACTTGGCCATATTGAATGTAATGTGGGGGTTGATGGATAGTAGTGTTGCTTTTAAATATGATACTTTGAAACACTGATGCAGGAACTAGAAAATATGTTACATGAAAATATGAAAAAGGTGTTGCAACATAAATATAAAATTGACTGCTACATGAACTTTCTTATTGCTAAACCAAGTTACTAAGCCAATCATCTATATGCAACTTTTATTGAAATTTATTCCCTGCCCTACCCTACTTGGAAGAGGAAAATATCTTCTCAAGTGTACGTGTACTTCTAGTGTAACCATGTGCGTAACAAGATTAGTAATATACCCATATCCAAGTATGGAAAATTTACCTTGATGGTTTTCTAGATATGAGGGGCCAACTGATCTAATTGCTTTGATGCTAAGAGATGTTGAAGGATGAAGTGGTGTCTTGGTCTAATTTTTGTTTGGAACCATTCTTTGATATAATCACTACTCCCTTGGTTCTTTTCTTCATAAGTATTATCGACATGCATGTCCTTTGTTGTCACACATTGTAGATATTCAAATATTTGGCTCTTTCATAAAGGATATGGGCACAAACTACCAAGAGAACCTTCAATTTCAGGTTCCAAAATATGTTTTTCATTTGATGTTGTCCATACATCTTTGTTATCTTCTCTAGATATGCAAAGAGAATTAGAAAAAACTACCAATTTTGTTTGTTGTTCATGAACCTTTTACTCCTCCATTCCTTTCTGAGATTTAGATATCTTCCTTATGAATGTCAGGATTTGATCCTCTTGAGATGTAGAGATGTTAAGATTCGAGAGATCTCTTGGAATACCATCTTCCTTTGCTCAACAATCCTTGAGCATATTTGAAGGCTCTTTGTTGGATGATAATCCATGTCTTGCGCATGGATTAGTGCATAGGGGGGTCTTTTGAATAAAAAACTACGACTTCCATCTAAATAAAATTTCAAAATAATGCATGTACTCGGACACCTCATGCTACTAGGATCGTATTGTCACCAAGTTATCTGTTGACATGAGTAGCTTTTCCTTTTCCATGCATCAATTCTTAAATGAAAAATATTGAAAACCAAATCACCAATGCCTATCCCTTAAGCATCTCCCTGACAATAATGTCAGTCAATTCTATTGCATGAGTTCTATTACATTTAATTCATTAATTTGGGGGCTCGTAGGCTTGTGAGATGCCGGAAAAATATATGCATAAGTAGGCAACTAAATATAATCTAAGAAAGTTGAATCAAAATTCTTTGTCTTACAAGACATTTCCAAGAATCAGAGTCAAGGATACAAGTGCTTTGTTACAATGATAAGTTAGCTACTTCATGGCTTGACTAATTCTTGTAGCTTTACCAAGCTAAAAATAAACATTGTAGAAATGAAATGCTACAAATTTAAACTGATGTCAATGGACTTATGTTTCAATCATTCACCACATTCCTTTGATTGATATCAAGATAATAAATCGGTGTTGTGATCACTTATAAAACTTAGCTTTCAATGCCTAACTCTATAGGGAAATCCACACTTGCATAAATGAAAGAGAATAAAGAAATGAACAAGAAATGGAATGAGAAACTACTGCAATAACACCACACAATGGAAAGAAAACTAATTGGGTAGTGTACACCAGAGATAGGGGGCCCCACCTCTCTTGGTGTATACTACCAAGAAGGACTACAGTAGAGAACTCTTGATGTGGAACAACAAGCTCTTTATCCCAACATCAAAATGATTACAATGATCCTTCTCTTCAATATGAAACTATATTCTCTCACTCCTTAACTTATAAACTATGAATTACTGAACTCCCAAGATAAATGATATCCTCTCATATTTATACATAGATATTCTTCTTCACAAAATGAAGATGAGTTACAACAAGATGAGATCAGATACTAAACAAGTGGATCTCATAACCAACAAATCCTAGATCCTAAACATGTGGATCTATCCTCCACCAAATCTTGGATTTGATCTAAGATCATTTGAATAGGATAATAACAACATTTTTCATGAGTTCCATGTGTCCAAATTCGTGGGTATGAGCCACAACTTGCTCAAACCACTTAGCTACAAAATTGCAGGCTAGAATGACTACTTTTAGAAATATCAGCTATACACCCCTCATTTTGTATGTTTTACATGTTTTTTTCGATGGTCACCTAAATGACCCCATTCTGCAAAAAATCCATATTTTACATTTTCTATATTCCTCTTCATTTGGTCATTAATGACATGGAAAGTTTGGTTATCAGAACTACCAATCAGTTGCAGAATTGTCAATAGTTGTAGAATTGCCAACAACTATTGAATTTCACAAGTCAGGAAAAAAAATCATATGCTCCAACTAATCATTAATACATGGAATATTCATGTTTTTAACATTATTATGCCTTTGAAGTTTATATGAGTGAATATGGGTAATGATGGTGAAAAATGGATAATATGTCGCAATCAAGGTGTAAATGAGTGGAAGATAAAAAGGAAAATGATACAAAACTAAGTAAAATAATCCTTTAAAACATGTCAAATCTGGGGCCCAACAACTGCTTTATTATTCTTTCCATATTCAATTAAACACAACATACATTAAGCAAACCATACTTGAAAAAAATAGTCTCATTTCCTCTTTAGATAATTCTCCAGATTTACAATACATTACGCCATGCACATCCTTTCAAACTCTAGACATATGAAATACTCAGTCTATTGTCAGAAGCACTACAACATTACAATATTCTAGAGATTCAAAGAGAGCTCGACGATGATGGAAAACAACAAGATCTTAGTGAATACATTGAACGATTAACTCTGTTTCCGTGGTCGTTTCTTCCTTTATAACTTTCTATGCTCAAAGAGATCTATCTATGTCAATCATGTTCCACTCGCTCTATTAACTAACAATCTTGCATGCTTCTGCCACTTTCCTGTATTCAACATGTCCTTTATGGAATCAGAGAAATCCTAACTACCTCGCTAGCTCATCTTTTGTCAGCTCCACGTTCCCTTGTGCTACTGGTAATAATCATTCGAGAAGATTTCCTAATGATTCCTTTCTTGATTCCATCATGTGTCTTCTTGATATCTGGTGCGCTTCTCAAAACTCAAACCGACATGCATTTGGTATACTTTGGGCTTGGTGCACCGTAATATCAAAACTCAGTCCAACACACACTTCATGTTATTCCTCACACCTTATTTTGGGTGCATGCAAAATTGAAATGGGAATGCACAACTTTGTTTGTGCACGCACGCGATATTAACCCAAAACTTTGGGTGCCAACAAAGATTGCAGTTTTTCTTGGTATTTTTTCATTCCCTCCATCCTCTTCTATAGAAACAAGAGGTTACCTTTTATACAAGTTCAGATATATCTTAATCAATAAAAATAATTTAAGAATGTGCTTAAGAATCAACAATTCTCAGTTTTTTTTAACAACAACTATATTTCGGAATGACAAATCTCAGGTCTAATAGACAATCGTACATCGATATTGTTTTCTTTTGTAACTATACAATTGTTTCAATATTCAAAATGAGGAATACGATTATGTGTTTCATGTGTGATCAACAATGATCTATACAAGGAATCCTTTCCCTAAAATTTGTGGAACCAAATGAACATTCAATTATGTCCTTCCACGTCACACCAAGTGAGGGAGACCTGAATCCACAACATGGAATCTGTGATCCATGATCTATAGGAAAACTTATAGAGTGGGATCTACAATGTTCCTATAGGATGTGATTCCCAACAATCCTATAGGCTGGATCTACAACATTCATGTAGGGTGGATCCACAACATTCTTGTAGCACTCCCAAAGATAGTTACAAACATGCATTTCTCCTACTTTTTGTTCAGATAGTCAACAAAATGTGAAGAAATGAAAGTCAAAAGTACCTTGTGCTAAAATCAGGATCCAAGCATCAAAAATGATTAATATAGAGTAAAAAGGTAGGGAAAAAGAGTCATGGACTATGTAAAAGATGGAAAAAAGGATGACAGTTCTTGAGCCCATCATTTTCCTTAATTTTATTAAATGGGCACAGGCTTTCCCCCAAAAGTTGTGTGTCATCCATAAGAATAGGGATAATACTTATGCAAATGCATTCGACTT
>ML808466.1:97391-127816 GCA_009831015.1 Picea engelmannii
TGAAAGTGGTGAAGCTCAAAAGATCAAGGAAGATACTCTAAAGGGTAAAAAAATGTCTATGATCAACAATAATGTTTCAAGAAACACATGACCCACATCTCAAATAAAAGGAGTAAAAAAACTCATCAAGTGCTCCAAATAACACATGAGTCAAAATGCATGCATACAAGGAAGAAACAAATATTGATATAATAATACTCTAGAGTAGGATCCATTGCAAAGGCACAAGGGAAAAACACTAGCAATAATCATATTAAGTTATCTAGAAAAAGAGTGGTGTTGGCATAAAAGGCTAAAGAAAACACCATTGTTATTAGGATATTTGAATATTCTGAAAGCAAAGAAGATATGATGTAGAGGGATGGAAAGGGAAAACCTTGTCGAAGATTAATATAAGTTCTTCAAGTGGAAGATGGTTCCAACACAAAAGGAAATTTGGACAAGTACTTTATGAAAAAGAAGACAACATAAAGTTATGAAGATGGATAAATGTGTTGAAGTTGAATAAAATCCAATTTAGATGCATGAAAGAGACAAAAAAATTGGCAATGACCAAAATAAGTGCTCCAAGTAGAAAAATGGTGCTATCATAAACAATTTTAGATAAGGTGCTTCATGAAAAAGAATCAAACACCAAACAATTCCATCAATGAGATAAAATGCCAGAAGAATAAAGGGTTTCTATCTACAATATCTAGATGCATCTAAATTGTGGAAGAAACATGTGTATAAGATGCATTTAAACAATGATAAAGGTGTCACAATGACCAATAATAAATCCACCCATAAGAAATATGTATAGTGGGAGTCAAATAGAGAATTTTCCACTTGTTTTTCACAAAATGTATAAAGGAAGAGGTATTACAATTCCAAGAAGTTTGGTGAGAAGGCCATACTCAACAATGAGAACTAGAATACCCCCTTGCAAAAGGGAAAGATTTGTAATATTCGGTTGATCAACCTGCAAGAGGATCTAGAATATAATTGAGAATAAATAAAATTAACAATTCGAGAGAAGAGAAGAGAAGAATAATAGTTGGAGCAATATAATTCTCATTAACTTGTAGAAAGAATCATGAATCGACCCCTATATGTAATGCATGTGAATCTCAATGTGCTTGGTCCTCTATCACTTAAATAGTTCTCAAGAGATCTACATGGTACTTTGATTGTCACAAAATATGATTGTAGGGCGGTGATATTGAATACCAAACTCGGTGAGAATATTCTACAACCAAATGGTTTGTGTTATTGCATTCACTGCACCTCTATACTTTACCTCTATATTCAATAAAGCAATGGTTGCTTGCTTCTTACTCAACCAACAAATAGGACTAGAGACAAAATTGAATACATAACCAAAATTAGACTTACGATATGTGTCATCACTAGCATAAATAGAGTCTATGTACCCAACTAGATCAAGAGTGAAATATTTTGTATAATGTATCCCAAAATTGTGAGTACCCTTAACATAGTAGAGAATTCTCTTTTCATCTTTCCAATGCAATTCATGAGGCTCTTGAATGTATCTAGAAATTTCTCCAACAACATAAGAGATGTCGGGTCTAGTGTGGTTGGGATAAAGAAAATTCCCAAGTAATTGTTTGTACCATGTACTATCCACCAAAGCTGTGGTGCCTCCATCCTCAAGCTTGACTCCTAAAAGAAAATGTGTTGCAACATATTTGCAATCAATCATCTAAAATCTAGTGAGTATATATAATTCATACTTAGATTGTGCCATCCTGATTCTTGAATCATATTGGGTGATTTCAAGATGAAGAAAGTAATGCAATAATCCCAAATCACTCATGGAAAACCTATCAGGAAAGGCATATTTAACTGTAGCAATAGATGATGTTGAGCTCCCTGTGATCAGTAAGTCATCTACATAAATAACTATCAACAAGAGAGATTCACCCTCTTAAGGAATGTAAACATTAGGATTTGAATTACAGTGAGAGAAACCTTGGGATAGCAAGAAGGAATCCATCTTTGCATACTAGGCTCGTGATGCCTTCTTGATTCCATACAAATATTTCCACAATCCATAAACAAGAGATGAGTCATGGATATACCCATGCAGTAATTCCATGTATATATCCTCCTTAAGATCCCTATGAAGAAATGCACTATTCACATCCATATGATGAACCTCCCAATGTTGAGTTGAAATGGTGAGCACAAGTCAAATGGAATCCATATTAACAACAAGTGAAAAGGTATCATTGTATTCTCTGCCATGTACCTATGAGAATCCTTTTGCTACAAGTCATGCTTTGTACTTACTCACAAGTCTAGATGTTGCCATATTTATTTGAAAAATTCATTTTCATTGAATGGGCCTCCTACCAAGAGGTAGAGGAACACAAGGTAATAATTTATCTAGGTGTTGGGGATAATGATATTTTTCAACATGGTATCAAATCTTGAACTATGAGAGGGAGACCAATTTCAGATACACAATAGTTTATAATAGAAAATATATTAGATATGATTTGCAATAGTGGGTGTTTAAAGTACCAAACACAAATCCATAGTAGTTTGCAATGGATTTTTCATATATGCAAGGAGATCTGTGCAGATCTATAAACCAACAGTGAAATTCATTGAGTGTTTGAGACATGAAGGAATGTGACTCAAGAGGATCTAATCAAAGGTGAAGAAGGAATTTCTTGTAGATATTAGCTCAAGGGATAACATATCTATTGGATTTAGTGACTCATTAAGAGAGAAAATATTTTTTTTTTCTCAAGGAGATATTAGAAAGGGTGGAGAAGAACTTTAACCTACATATCAATTTAGTCCAAAGGAGAAGAGAAGCAAGGTGATGGTTGTATTTTTCTTTTCTCAGTGGGCAGAAAATATGCCAAGAGTACAAGAGATATTCAATAGTCTAATAGATAAGGACTCAGGGATCCATGTGGAGCTTGGTGATGATATCAAGTATGTAGTGAAGGGTGATGGAACTATCTTTTTCCATCTTGAGTCGGGTGTTTTTTTGAAATCCTAGGATGTGCTATATGTACCACAATTGAAGAAGAATTTTTTCTCAATATTAGTTGTGGAGGATAGAGGTTTTTCCAAGAAAGGGAAAGCACTCATATGTTTAAAGGGAGCTAGGCCTGACATAACAGTGAGCATTGGGGTTAGAGAGGGAAATTTATACATGTTAAATGGAAATCCTATTCAGGACTTGGTACATTATAGTGACAACCTATGTGAGTTATGGTAGAGGAGCATGGGACACCTGTACTATAGATCATTTTTTATTTTGAGGGAGATTGTCACTGATCTCTCAAATTTTAGTATTGAGCATCAAGGTGTGTGCAAAGGGTGTTCATTTGGAAAGAATTCCAAGGTTGTTTTTCCAAGAAGAAAGAGTAGGTCCAATGGGATCTTGGATCTTATAGATGTGTGTGGGATGAGGTTATTGGTAGAGGATGAGGAGTAGGAAGCTATGAAGGGACAATAACATTCAGGGACTATATGTGTGGGAAGTCAAAATTTGGATGGGGAGGAGGAGTTATCCCCTTCCATCTCTGTTAGGAGACCTAGATGGTTCATGAAAACATTGAGGGATACTCAGGAGCATGTTGAGGCCCCTAGGAGCATATTTAGAGAGAGCGGGCCTCTGCAGAAGTTTCCAAACTTTGTGGCACTAATGAGTAGAATCATTTATTCTGAGTCCTCCAATGTTCAAGAAGCAATAGATTAGAAGGGTTGGTGGGATTCCATAGTGCAAGATGATGTGTGGGACATTGTGCCAGGACTAGAGGGATATCCAGTTCCAGTTGACTCTTCCAAAAGTACCTTCCTTGCTAAGAGGGGGTGTTGATTTTTATAGCATCGAAAAGGTACTTCCGCACATGTTTAAGTTTCTATATGTGTGGAAGTCATCCAAAGCCTTCAACCTTTAAAGTAATTTACTTTAATTAAAGGAATTATTAAAGTAAAGTTATTTTATAATTAAAGAGAGTTTAATTTAATGAAATTCTAAAATTATTAGCATTAGTGAATTAAATTAATCTTAGCCATTGATCTCAAGTGAGTTGATATGTAATCCAATCATTAATCACTTTGTATCTTAGGGTTATGTTTGATTCGATCATAACTCAAGATTATAAAAGCAAGGCTAGGTGAAGAACAAAGATACCACACTTGAAGAGAAAATGTTATGACTTAGGGGGGGATATATAGGGTTAAATGTACATGATATGATGCCAAGGGAGGGAATATATGGGGATAAATGTACATGTAACGTGTAAATATATATGTAATAGATTCGACCTAATAATAAAGGGGCCTCATGTGTAGGTATGAATAGGTATATATAGAGATCATGTATTCGTTATTGAGACACGAATTGAGATGTACGAGTGTATTTGGATATTTGGAGGAGGTTCTCATACTATTTGAGTTATTATGTAACACATGTATCTTATCTATATTGGATTTTTGCTCCATGCTCAAATTTATGTACATGGTGTGTAATTCTAGTTTATTGTGATTTTTTAAGCATTTGGTTCATAACATTTGGTATCAGAGTTGCAATGTCACCCCATTTATCTTGTCTTCTTTCTCCTTTTGAAGTTAAAATGTCACCCCATTTATCAAATTCTCGCATCCTTCTTCAATTATGGATTGCATTACTAGGAAATATTTCAAGGAATACAAGAAGGTCAATATCAACATTATCAAGGAAGAAGATGGAATACTTATTATTATTCATGTAAAAAGGCATCACAAAACCATTATTCAACAAGATAGTATCATAGACAAACATCTACTACAAATTGGATAAGCTTCAAAAAAAATACATGGAATCAAGGGAAAGAAAATTATGAAACAACTAGCCAGCAAGGTGATGTAGGAGCATCGTCAGCAAGCACACGTAGAGAGACAAATCAACGCCTTACCGCATCGTTGAATCATTTCAGAATCTTAAACGTTGGCGTTTCTTGCAAATCTTTCTCAAACTCATTGAAAACTGAAGAATATCAAAACACTTGGGATTGAATGATCACGAGTGATATGGGAGTTTCACTCCTAGAATTTAATGTAACAGAACTTAAGTAGTTGTAAGTTTTTTTTCTTCCAGAATATAGATAGTCGGGGGGAACCCTAGGAACCTTTTTGGTATAAGTAGAAGTATTGTATGCCAAAATGAGGCTGTTGGAGGAGTATCATTACTGAATAGGAGGTAAAATAGTTATTTGAGAGAGATTGAGGGAGCTGAGGCGCTGTGGTAGTCCAACCTGCACATATTGCAATCAGATTTTCATATAAATGAAAAGACATCAGTTTTTCCTGCACATGGTTGTTTATGTGTTTATGTGTTTATGTGTTTTTGTGTTTATGTATGTTGTAGATGTATGATAGGTTTCATCTGCAGTAGGAAGATAGATTTATTTATATTTTTTGAGTTTAAAATATCGTTCTGGATTCTTTAGGCTATGCAAGGAGTGCACAACAGAACATTGGAGGTTATGTAGCCAGCACAAGGAGTGCGCATCTAAAATCTGTTGAGTTAGAGAATAATGTGCCAGGAGGGTGCACCAGAGCGATGAAAACTCAAGGGAAACCTCAAGGTTGTTGAATACCTTAGAGGAGAAACTGTGCGGGGGAAGCAAAAAGAGATAGAGCCATTGAGAACTCTGTAGAGCTCTACTAGGTGGGCATCGAGCAGGTGCAAGTGTGCACAATGAGAACTCTCTATCGAGTTCAAAGAGAAGAGTACCAGAGGAACATACTCTTAGAGTTGTTGAACACTCTAGATAAAACGCTCAACAAGGTGTGCTTTGAGCGATAGGTTCCAGGAGGACACAAGGACCCTTTCAAGGGAGAAGAAGGGTCGAGACCCTTAGGAGACTAAGTAAACCCAAAAGATCAGAAGAGATAGAGTTATCATAAACATAAACGAGACCCAAGAATTTGGGCTCGCAGGAGAAGGAACAAAGGCCGCATCCTTTGAACACTTACAAACTCTTCCTAGTCGGAAGAAATCAAAAGATTAGGAGTAGGAGTGACAACAATTGTCAGATATGTTGTTGGAATAAGTTTGGACTGATAGATCAACATCCAGGGAAGCAAAAGGAACATGTGAGGAGAAGGATAGATCCCATCCATTGGATATGGGTGCAAAGGACCAACATGCATTAGATCTAGGTAAAGTGCACAGGCCTTAACCCTTGGTGTGCACATGGAAGCATAATTTTCGAAGTCTCGAAGTGATTAGGGACTGTCCATCATCTAGAGGGGCAGGCAGTGTAAGATCCACAACTCTAGAGCAACAACACTTCAAAAGTTTGTGGTCAAGGAGAAAGAGAAATCATCGAAGAGCCGAAGTAGATCCTAGTCGTTGGTCTCTAGAAGGTACATGCCAATAGATCTGAGACTTCGGGGAAAGTCACTTTGGAGGATTTCAAGTGTGGAGTGTGACAAACTCCCGAAGTCTCAAAGGCTGAAGTAGATCACAATAGCTCATTGAGGAAGATGCAAGGTGGAAATATTTCATCTTCGGGTGAATCAATCTGAGAGGAATGTGAGTGTGCAGTAGTTAAAACTCCCGAAGCCTGAAGAGCTGAAGTAGATCGTGGTCGTCAGATCTAGAAGGACACGCGTTGGAAGATCCTGTACTTCGGGAAGAAGCAAGCACAGGAGATGAAACTTCCAAATCCCAAAGATCCGAAGTGGATCATGACCGTCAGATCTAGAAGGACACACATCGACAGATCATGTATTTCAGGTGAAATTGCTCCGAGAGAAAGAGAGCATGAAGTTGAGACTTATGAAGGTCGAAGACCCGAAGTGGACCAGAGCCGTTGATTTGAGGAGGAAGCGTGGTAGAAGATATGCCATTTCAGAGAAAATTCACTACGAGAGAAAAATAAGTGCGTTGAACAAGAACTTTCGAAGGTCGGAGAGCCAAAGTTCATCTGAGTCATTTGTTTTCTAAGGACAGGTGTTAGGATATCTTCCACTTCGGAATATAACCACTTCGAAGGAAGAAAGCATGGAGAGTTTGAAACTCCCGAAGCCTAAAGAGCCAAAGTTAATCGTATTTGTTGATATGTGAATGAAAAATCTACAGTGAGGAATCATTGTGGGGACAGAAAGTGATCAGAATTTAAAAATCCTAGAGAGGGCTGCAATCGAAACCATGGTATTGCCAAAGGGATACGTGGAAACTGGTAATGAATTGCAAGGAGAAAAGCGGTGTGGTCTCAAACCACTCTTGGCCACCTCGAAATCACTTGCTTATGTGAGGGAAAAACCCAAGGTCACATGTGAAGGAAAGGACCTAGCGAGGGGAGATAGGGTCCATTATTTAAATTCTTCAAAGAGGGCAGATTGGAGATTGCAGGTTTGATAGAACCTACACTTTGAAGGAAAGGGGACATGTGTAAATTAGTTGGGGTCTAGCAAAGACCTGAAGAGTCGATCTAACTCCTTGATATTTAATGATCCTAGACCGAGAGGTTGCGCAACCTCGAGGAGAGAAGGGGGGGGGTCTGTATCAAGTGGTATCAGAGCCTAATGTTGTTCTCAAGAAGGAGGAAGGAGATAAAGGATATAGTCTGATACCATCAAGTGGTATCAGAGCTTAAAATTTATTTGCAGATTGTCGACAAAGGTGAGAAGGTGAAAAGAGGTAATCCGATAACATCAAATGGTATCAGAAGCTTAATTGTTCCTGTAGACAACAGGTGAAGGAGAAGACAAAGTGTGATGCTTTGTGAATGATGGGTACATGTATGCAACAACAAATGGACAACGAGGTAGGGTGCAAAGAAAAGTTGGAGATTCTTTGAGTGACAGAATAATGCACAGACTTACCAGGGGGGAAAGCAGAGGTTGAAAATGGCTACTAAAGGCCATCGATGTGGTCAAGATAAGGAACACCAGTAGGAAAACAAAGCTAAGATAGAAAATGATCTTAGGGAGATCAGAGAAGGGACGGAGAGGATGACATGGAGGATGCAGCAGGAGTCAAAGGTACATTGGACATATGAATGGCCTTTGAAGAGGAAAGAGAAGTGGTTAGTCCAGAAGTTGTTAGCTAGAAGGCAACAACAAGTAGTGAGGAAGTGGTTGAGGCATGTTGAAAACCTCAATGGCATAGAGGAGAAATGGATTCACATCTGTGAACCAAAAATTAGGAAGAACCTCAGTGATGAGGAGGAGATGCGATCAACTAGAGATCTCATGAATTGCCAGGAGGGCAGAGATAAATTCTTAGATTTCCATATGGGCGATGAGATGAGATCAAGTACAGATCTCATAGACTTCTAGGAGGGTAGGACTGAAATCCCAATTTTTCAAGTGGGAAGGGGAAAGGTGAGACTGTCTAAAGATCTCAGGAGCTTAGAAGAGAGTTGATATTAGCAAGGGGTGCTGACAGATGAAATGGAGGAAAAGGAGAGGCCTCATTTGTATGAAGATTTGTGTGGAGTTACAGGCCATGTGAATGAATATTATGAGGATTTAAATACTTCCATCACAGAAGGGGAGGATCA
Organism: Picea engelmannii; assembly: GCA_009831015.1. Taxonomy (NCBI): domain Eukaryota; kingdom Viridiplantae; phylum Streptophyta; class Pinopsida; order Pinales; family Pinaceae; genus Picea; species Picea engelmannii. The sequence goes on from ML808466.1 coordinate 105,914, forward strand.
GAGGATTATTCTGATCATTGGGGGAATTAAAATATTCCTTCCTATCAATCCAACAGGGGCTAGTACGAGTATTGCACATGTGGAAATGATGCAACAGGAATTCAAAAGAGAGACCATGGGGCCAAATGATTTTAAAACTAACTATGTCTGTGATGCAGGTGTAGTAGAGTAAATACATCTAGAAAGGACTATCAAAGAGGAGGAGAAGGAGAAAAAACTGATGTCTTCCCCTTTAGAAAAAAAAAAGGAGCATTCAAATGAATTGTGCACTCAATGGAAGAAGGAACTGAAGATGTTGGAGGATTGGTTGAACAATCTAGAACTAGAAAAGGACTTCCAGGATGCAGTCATGGAAAGGGAAACAAGATTCTAGAATAAGGAGTAGTTGGAGGAAGCTGAATATATGCCAACAAGGGAGATGATGGAAGACAATTTGTCAGAGGAGAAAAATGAGAAGAAACTCATTGGTGAGACTGCAGGACTGAAATATGCAGTAGAGTGGCCAACTAATGCCACATGATATGAAGATAACATGAAGGGATAGATTGATCATATTTCTAAGGGGGGAAAATAGAGAACATTTCAATGTGCCCAAGAGATGGAGGAGGAAGAGCATTCGATGGAATTTCTCAAAAATTTCAGCCAGGGAGATGAACATGAGGCAACTGTAGAATTGGGATCTACAACAGGAGGAGAAGAGAATTCAGAGGAATGGCTCAAATATTTAAGTCAGGAAGCTGAGAAAGAGTTAACTGTATAATGTTAACTTACAACAGAGGAGAGAGCAACAGATAGCAAGGATTTTTCTATTTTGTGTGAAGAACTGGAGGCCCTAGAGAGAAGGGTAAAGATGCAAAGTCAACTAATCCAACAAGTCAAGTTGGAAATTGATGGAAATGAGATGAAGTAGAATGAGATGAAGGAGAAGAGACACCTAGTGGACTAATCTAGGTGGATATCGGTGGCCATCCACATTTTCCAACTCACTCAAAACAATTTTCTGGCAATTCTGGCAATTTACTATTTTTAATAGTTTTAACTTCTGGTGCCATTTTGAGGGCCTAAATGAAGGTTTTTTAGGATCAAGATTATCAATGTTATCTGAAGCCATGATTAAACCCCCAAAATGAATCTCCTCAATGATACCTTTCCAACAGGCTATCGTGCGCCTAAAACAGAGATTGTATGCAAAAGTTACAACCCCGGGAAGTTGATGTACCGACTTACCCAAACGGGGCCCACATGACTTTTGGTGCTCCATCTCCTAGGGTTATTTTTTTGGATGTATAGGGTTTTTTACATTCCTGTTTATCGTAAAAATGCCTTCAGAGCCTCATTGTAATGATCTTCTTGCGAATGCGAGTAGTCATCAAATCTCTTCTCAGAGATAAGCTACCACCATTCTAGCGAGTCTTTCACTCTATATTCTTACAGTCTCTGTACATTTATTTCATTAATAGAAATCATGCATTACTATATCTATGTTTTTATGGTTTCATCTCTGATACATTTATGTTATATTATTGGATATCCGTGATATCTCTATGCATTTCTTTATTATATCTCCACTCTCATTTCATGTCGAAAAATAATCCCGATCATAGACAAACTAGACAAAGAAATAGAGGATATTAAGAGATTGATGCTGGAAGAAACAAAAGAAGTAGTCAACAGAGAAGGATGGAACAGAAGAGGACATGCAGGAGCAGCAGGGCAACAGAGGCAACAAGGAAGAGGAGCAAGTGGACAACTCCAATTTTAGGTTTGGGACCATGGACAATCACAACATCATAACAGAGGGAGCCATGAGCACGAGCTTATGATTTTCCTAGCAGTGGAGTATGATGCAGGAGCATCGTCAGCAAGCACACATGGAGAGACAAATCAGCGCATTAGCGCATTGTTGAATCATTTCAGAATCTTAAACGCTGGCATTTCCTGCAAATCTTTCTCAAACTAATTGAAAACTAAAGAAGATCAAAACGCTTGGGATTGAATGATCACAAGTGATCTGGGAGTTTCGCTCCTAGACTTTAATGTAATGGAACTTAAGTAGCTGTAAAAAAAAAATCTTCGAGAATATAGATAGTCGAGGCAACCCTAGGAACCATTTTTGGTATAAGTAGAAGTATTGTATGCCAAAATGAGGTTGTTGGAGGAGTATTGTTACTGAATAGGAGGTATAATAGTTCTTTGAGAGAGCTTGAGAGATCTCAGACTCTGTGGTAGTCCAACCTACATATATTGTAACCATATTTTCATATAAATGAAAAGACAACAGTTTTACCTGCACATGGTTGTTTATGTGTTTATGTATGTTGTAGATGTATGATAGGTTTCATCTGCAGTAGGAAGATATATTTATTTATCTTTGTTGAGTTCGAAATATCATTTTGGATTCTTTAGGTTGTGCAAGGAGTGCACAATAGAACATTGGAGGTTTTGTAGCCAATGCAAGGAGTGTGCATCTGAACTCTATTGAGTCAGAGAAGAATGTGTTAGGAGGGCACACCAGAACGATGACAACTCAAGGGAAACCTCAAGGTTGTTGAATACCTTAGAGGAGAAATTGTGCGCGGGAATCACAGAGAGACAGAGTCACTGAGTACTCTATAGAGCTCTGCGAGGTGGGCATCGATCAGGTGCAAGTGTGCACAAGGAGAAATCTCTGTCGAGTTCAAAGGGAAGAATACCAAAGGAATATACTCATTGAGTTACTGAACACTCTGTAGAAAATGCTCAACAAGGTGTGCTTTGAGAAAGAGGGGTTAGGAGGGCACAAGGACCCTTTGAAGGGAGAAGAAGAGCCGAGACCCTTAGGATACTAAGTAAACCCAAAAGATCAAAACACATAACGTTAGCATAAATGCAGATGAGACCTAAGAAGTCGATCTCACAGGAGAAGGAACAAAGGCCACAACCTTTGAACACTTACAAACTCTTCCTAGTAGGAAGAAATCAAAAGATCAAGAGTAGGAGCAACATTAGCCATTGGATCTATTCTTGGAAGAAGTCTGGACCGATAGATTAGCATCCAGGGAAGCTAAAGGAACACACGAGGAGAAGGATATATCCCATCCATTGGATTTGGGCACGAAGGACCATTAAGCGTTGGATCCGGGTAAAGTGAACGGGCCTTAACCCTTGGTGTGCATAGGGAAGCATACTTGTCGAAGTCCTAAAGTCCCAAAGTGATTAGGGATATTCCATCATCCAGAGGGACAGGTGGCGTAAGATCCACAACTACGGAGTGAGAGAACTTTGGAATTTTGTGGTCAAGGAGAAAGTGAAATCGTCGAAGAGCCGAAGTAGATCCTGGCCGTTGGTTGTCCGGAGGTACATGCCAATAGATATGAGACTTTGGGGAAAGTCACTTCGGAGGATTTAAAGTGTGGAGTGTGAAAAAATCTCGAAGTCTCGAAGGCCAAAGTAGATCACAATCATCTGCTGAGGAAGATGTGTGGTAGAAATCCATCATCTTTGGGTGAATTACTCCAGGAGAAAATCGAGTGTGTAGGAGTTAAAACTGTCGAAGCTCGAAGAGTTGAAGTGGATCATGGTTGTCAGATCTAGAAGGACACATGCCGACAGATTATGTATTTTTGGAGAAAGCGCTCCGAGAGAAAGCGAGTGTGAAGTTGAGAATTTCAAAGGCCAAAGTCCCAAAGTGGACCAGAGTCGTTGATTTGAGGAGGATGCATGGAAGAAGATTTGTCATTTCAGAGAAAATTCACTCCGGGAGAAAAAAGAGTGCGTTGAACAAGAACTCCCGAAGGCCAAAGAGTCGGAGTTCATCTGAGTCGTATGTTTTCTAAGGACATGTGTCAACGGATCTTCCATTTCAAAAGATAACCACTTCAGAGGAAGCAAGTGTAGAGAGTTTGAAACTCCCAAATCCCGAAGAGCCGAAGTTAATCATATTCGTTCATTTGTGAATGGAAAATTGACAGTGAGGAATCATTGCGGGGACAAAAAGTGATCGGAATTTAAGAATCCTAGAGCGGGCCACAATCAAAACCACAGTATTGCCAAAGGGATACGTGGCAACTGGTAGTGAATTGCAGGGAGAAAAATGGTGTGGTATCAAACCACTCTTGGCCACCCCTCAATCACGTGCTTACGTGAGTGTTAGCCTATGGCTTACCTTTACCAATCACTAAGTTTAAATTGTCACCTATTTTTGTATTATTCATTTAGGATATTAGTAATATATCCTCAAGTGATGACTAATGAGTTAGTTAAGATTTCCTAGCCTAGTCATCATGCATGATTTTAGGATCTAGATAAAATCTCTCTATGAGGTGGCATCACCCATTGTACTATAAATATGTAACATTGGAGTGAATAAAGTGTGTATTGGATTATGAGCCTTTTCCACCATGTTGTTGTTTTTGTCTATATTTTTTCAATTGGTATTAGAGCACATTTGATCTTAAGGGGCCTCGTAATCATCCCATGATAGTGATTTGTGGTGAAGTTCAAGGATAAGAAGCATGTATGCTGATTGAAGCACATATGCATATACAACCACAAGGTTGCAGGAAAGTCAAGATAGTGGGAGAGGGCGTGACAAATTTCAAGCAAGGAGCAATGTGCATCTGATCCACTATTCTCACCAGAAAATTACTCTGGGCATTAACAACATGATGAGATGAGTTGTGAATTCATGACGAAGCCATCCAAATCTGAAGCATGAGATTTAGGCGCTCACGGTGAGGTCGATCTTCCCAGCAACTGATCTGAGTTTTTTGGTTTTGAAACTGATTTAAAATTGTTTTCAAAGAATTATAAAATTTTGCTATTGGATCTGAGCGATAGATCTACATGATAGATCTATTTATTAATGAAATCGAGAATCCTTAAGAGCCAATGCATTGTGGTTGTTTATTATATCTGAAAATGGATTAAAGATCCACCCATCAATTATATTCCCATCTTTGTCTATCGACCAGATTGACTAGATCCATAGATGTCTCTGCAAGTTCTGGCAATTGCAACGATTTTTTTTTTATCCATAGAACGGTGTGATCCAAAGAAACACGTGCAGCTCTGAAAGATTATCCATTACCATGATGTAGTTTTTAGGACAACTTCAGTATTGTTCTACAGTTCTGAAAAACTGAAATGACGAGTTAGAAAAGCTTATCTCGTATGGGAAATCATCAAAATTGACTTCTTTGGGCACATAAAACTCGCCATATCACAGATCTTTGTCCCAAAAAAAAAAAAACAGGTGATCGATTCATGTTTTTTTAATTGGCTTTGAAGCGATATGAACAGATCTAAAACAATATGCAAATTCTGAAGCGTTCTCTGGGTAATTTAGGAAGGCCACGAAGATGGCCGTATGAAATCTTATGTTTGATTTGTTCTTCATTTTTGGAGATTCTTGTTCGGTGTTTAAGAAACCCACGCGATTTGTTTGAACTTTGAACCAATTTGAACGAGATACATGGAACCCTATGTTTGCTTACCTGTGTGAGTTGATGGAAACTATGCAACCAATTGTTTTGAGTGTGGTGTATGTGGGTAGCACTAATAGTTAATGAAAACAACTAAACTTGTGAGAAAACACAAATACCTGTGACTTTTACTCTTGGATATCAATATCACGAATAGATTTTGTAGTCAGGATTGAAATATGTGCAAAGGTGGTGATAGGTGGATAGATATTTGTGGAAGATGTGGCGCTTGATGACTCTACCATGAGAATTGAACCTGTAACCTTATCATACATTCTCCATTTCAGTTTTGTTTGAAGAGAAGGCTATTGTATTAATTATCGTATTAATTCTATCCTATGCAAGTTGTGTCCACTGTGTCCGTCGTTGATTGTTATGATTCATTTGGTGAATCTTCTCTCTCGGCATGTGTAACCAGGGTCACATAATATTATTTCATTGTCGTTGTTATCGATTCACTCAATGAATCCAAAAATATATGTACCGAGAAAGTGCAATTTTTTTAAGGAAGCAATGCCAGGTATTTTCGCTCTAAAATCACAAGATTGGCTCCACGGATTTGCTCGAAATTGCCTCAAAATCCGCAATTAGCAGATGACATCACGTGGGAATAGAACGTCAGTCCTCTCATTCTTGAAGAAGGCCATCGGTGGACTTTGAGCCTGTCGGCCATCACTGGAAAACAGTTGTGAAGGAGATCGGTAAAAAAATCCGACTTCATTAAGATGATATAATTTATTTTTGGGATTCAAAATAGTCCCTAACTACACTGACGACCTGAATTTCTACCTAGCATAAGTGTTGGACCTGGATATATTTCATATGTTGTGATTATGCATTATTGGTTCTAGAGTATTAGGATTCAGTGGCATCGAGATCAAGAAAAAATATCATGGTAAAATCCCACCAAATCTTGAACACACCTCCAGGATCGCGTGCACGAGATTGTTATTTTTGTCGTGCCCTTCAATGAGAAGTTTGTAGAAGGTAGTTCCTAGCAGTTGGATGACAACTATTTGGTGGATGAATGTCTGGGTGGCCACTTTTTTTTCACCGCGTTATAATCGGTGACATGTCTCATTGGGTTTATGTTGGAGATTGGTAGCGTGAGGACCCAATGACGATGCATCAAGACATTGGGCACATGGTCTTTTGACAAAGTTGGAGAGTTGAGATTATATGCAGTTTCTGGTGGTGTTTTGGTAGTTGAGAACTTGTCACATCTTCCAACTGGAGAGAAACAAATCTACTCTTATTAAGATTTATAAATTTTGTTGTGAACTATGCCAACGTAAGCCTCTTTTAATTTACTTATACTCATGGTCAAACGTTATTGATAAAAATAAGAGGATATTGTCTACCATATTTGCATAGGATCCAACACTCAAGATTAGATTCATGGTCAAGTGGGTCAACTCGTTGAATGAATGTTTGTTGATTTAAAAATTAAATAGAGTGAAATATTAAATGAGTCTTTTATAATGGTTGTTTCCATTTCCAAAGGACAATAGAGATTGTAATCATGCTAAGTTAATAAAATGATGGTTTATGGTGGATGTTTGTTCTAGACCACCCTGAAATTGAATAAGGGGGTCTAAGGACATTTGTGTTTGTGTGTGATTGTGAATGTGTAAGTGGATGATTTTATCCTTGAAGATGATAATTTTTTGTCTAGTCTTTGACAAATTTTATTTGACAAACAAACACCGCACATCATTTAAGTTGTTGATAAACAACAAACAAATCAAGCTTGCAATCAAAGAAGAATTGGATGTGACTTGGAATCAAAGCACCATCAAATTCGAAGATACATTCAATTTCTAAATCAACGATAATTTGTAGATTACAAATAGTCCTTTTGTAAGTTTACTTGTCTTTTTAAATCAGGTGAAGTTGAAATTGTAATTGGGTGTATTCTCAGTTGAGCCCGACACCATAGAGTCATTGTAAATTTTGAGTCGAAATTGACAAGGTTGAATAGTTTAAACTCAAATCACTGTAAACATCACAGTTTGGATGCATTTTCGGTGGTAACCGACATCCTCAACTTCCTGGAAGCAAGTTCAAGTGAGCGTGAATAACAAGAGAGCGTGAAGTTCAAGCGAGCGATTCAAGTGAGCGAGTTGCAGATAATCCTTCTTCTATCGAGTCAAATTGTAATTAGGATCTACATGCACAAGGATACCTCATTTAGTGTTTTTGAAATGGCTCGAAGTCTCGAATTATTAGAGTTATTGAACATTATAATAAACACCACTGAAGACAACACAATAATATTGAACAAAGAAACTATTCAATCAGTGCTAACTTCTTTGCAAGTGACGCAAGCTAAAGTTAAACTTATTCAATCTCTATCCCAGCTATTGAATGATGAGTTGATAGATCTCAAAAATCAACAGTTAGTGAATTGTTCCAAACTAGTTTTTGTTCAGAAAAACCCTCTCTATGATGATAATGATGATGATGATGATGTTTTTGATCAAAAGTCAGTGAAGGAACAACACAGTGATACAACTTCAGAATTAGTTTTAGATGAAGTTGAATCTATTCATGAACCTACTTTTCAAGAGTTTTCTTTTGAGGTTAATGAAGAAAACTTTTCAATGATGCATCAACATGCAGTAAATCTGCTTCCACGGATTTCAAAGCAACATGTTCATAATATTCCTTCCAAGCCCATCATCAGACCTTGGGAATAAATCATCTACAACAAGAATAGAACAAGACTTGGATATGACAAGGAAGTTACCTTTCATATTCTTGATTATTCCAGACCAATCAAGTTCCAAAGTGTTGGATTCCTTCAAGAAGATTCACTTTCACCTGTTCAAGTTTAGCATCATAATGATAAGTGCCAACATTGTAATCGAGTTGGTCACAAGGAAGATCAGTGTTTTGATCTCTATCCTTGCCAACATTGTGGTAAGAATAACCATTCTTCAAACACATGTTCAACACTGAAGAAACCTGCAAGATTGAAGATTCACTATGAGTGGATTGATCCTTGGCAATGGTCATCAACAACCAAGCGATTATATAAGTCTTATCATAGAATTCAATATCGATTAAAGACCAATCTTGTAGCACATAACATTTTTGTACCTCACATAAGTGGTCCCCTTATGGCGTAGCTTTCGAGCATGGCCCTCACGGGATGAGATAACACGTGGTTTTTTCTGCATGCCCACTTTGTGTTGTACTCAAATGGAACAAGTATGGTACTCTCTTGAGCCTAGAAGGGGGGAGTACAATGATGTAACTCTCATGCACCTTAGGGGGGGGGGGGGAGTTCAAAATTCCAGTGAAGATGGTTCATGAAACCACTTATGGTCTCTCCTTTCAGCTGACAAAGGGGGGAATTGATGATGGAATTGAAGATGGTTGTCAAACATAAAGTTTCAACAACAACAAACATCAAGTATGCCAGATGGGAATGAAATTTGCCAAATGGGCAACTACGGTCTGTAAATGATAGACTTTGGCAGAATTATGGTTCAATAAGTTTAAGTTGAATCATACATAATTGGGATGTTTGATTTTGATTTTGAGAGAAATGATGTGGACGCTTGGTTCACATAGATGGTCATTCAACCTAGCAGAGGACAAGAGGATCCTTTTGCATTGCAGCTTGGCATTTGATTGAGTTGTCAGGCATTTTTCAGGGATGTGTAAGACTTGAAGCTGATTCACTTCTCTTGGTTTGCTCTCATCATATTAGAGTTTACATTAAGTAAACAATTTTGCATGCATCCTGGCTCACATGATTACATAGTGAGATTTTCCAGAGATGGCAGGCTTTGACAGGATTATGGTTCAATGACTTGCAATTGAATCATACACATTATACATTGGGATGTTGTTGGACACCTAAAAGTGTCAATATTAGTTAGTGGTCATCCCAAACCACAAATTCAGAGAGAAATTTCAGTGATACACTGATAGTAGAGTGGTGATACTACATGTTCACCAATTAGCAAAAGACATCACAGTCTTCTAGCTAAAATACTTGGCAAAATGATCAAATTTTCAAGCAATCAGGGAATGTTCAAATATTGCAGCTGTGCCTTTGCTACAGTCCCGACTTAAATATTTAAAAGACCAAGTGGATTTTTTGACAAGAGAGAACAATAGACTCCAATCCATAACTCAAGCAAAGGAGAAACGCCTAAAAACTACAGGATCTGTCATTTTTAAGAATGTAGAAGCAACCACAGCAATTGTAAACTCCAAGATTGCTTGATATGTTTTAATCCCATGATTTGAGGTATGATCTTTTTGAAGTTCATCATGATTTTGTCTCTCTCAATTTAGGATATACGATTTGATTGAATTGATTATCTCTCTTATAAAGATTAGCTTGTTTTGTTTATTGAATAAAATATGATTGTAGTTTCTATTATAACTAGCTACAAAATTGTAAGATTATGTAGCCAGTTAGAAAAATTCAAATTGCTTGATTTGACAATTGAAAACATATCTAAAATCTTCCTATTTTCATTTGTTTTCAGGAACCCATGATTTCTAAGGAGATTTGAGGCATTGTTGAGATCTCCCAGCCATAAGAACTTTATGTTTTTAGTAAATAGATTAGGTTGTTGATATTTTTATTCAGTGAAATCAGGGTGGTTGCATCCCCCATATTTTTGGAAAAGATTTGATATCATCAACAGGAAACATTTTTATTTCCTGGAACCTATATAAGCATGTTATTTTGTACACATTGGATCATCTCTTCCTAGGGAAAGACTATGGATTTTTCATTTACAGACTTGAATGGAATATAATACTCGTCACAGCTTTAATTTTTCCGTATTGTGTTTTTATTCAAGTCATGTTTATTTCAATTTGTAAATATATTATGATTGCTTTCGCTGTCATGGTTTACTACAAGTTGATAGAATACAAGTTTACATATTATCCATGTTTCATGTTCCATATTTAACACACAGTAATCATTTGTTCAAATTTGAATTAAGAGATTTATCGTTATCTTTGATTGAACGTTTATATACAAGTTCTCACAGCAGGATTTATCTTAATGTGACTGCTTGTAAAATTATGAGATTGTTGTGATCGTATCTTTTATGTGTTCTGTCATTCGAATTCCATCATTACTGCTTCACATTTATTAGCAACAATTTCAGGATCTGTCGCAGGTTTACCTCGTCAGATAAGGTGACTGGATGCTACACATCGAATAGATATTGGATGCGACAACAGGTCAGCCTGTTATTTGATTTCGTTAGCATAATAAATATAGAAGTCCCCTGTAGTTAAAACATTTTTTAGCATCTTTTATTTCTTATGTTTAATTAGACAGTTTGATATTTGATTTCTTTTATATAAACATTATAAGAAAACAAATCATAAATATTAGATAATAGTTTTATTGTTGTTTAAAAAATCAATTTACATTCGATTTTCACGGATTTAGATTAAAATTCGTATTTTGTACATATTATATATATATCTTAGAATTAGAATTATTTGTATGTATTGTACATATGATAAGTAGAGTTATTTTATAAGTATTAGTTAGTTAAATGGTAAATATATATTAGATGCATATACAATTTTCAGCAATTGTTATTTATTAAGTTATTGTATTTTCTTTAGTTATATTTTTCACTTTCTTTAGGACTTAGATCGGCCAACGGAGCCGCTAAAACCATCGGAGTGGATTAATCCAAATGGCTTGGGTTAATTAGACAACCCCGAACCGGATCCATTCCTCCAGTTGACGAGCGATCAATTTCGTCTGTCAACAAATGGTGCTAGAAGGAGGGCCTGAAAACTATTAATGGCACGAGGAGGTCATAAGAATCCTCCCCCACCTACCCGCTCACCTATAGTAACTAGAAGTCATTCAGACGACAACATTTTCCCTCAAAAAAAAACCACATCAAACGACGATCTACGGATCACGGTTGAACCGGTAACTCCAAACCCTATGGGTGGTGACATACAAGAGATTGTTTGGCAATCTTTCATAAGAACGCATAGTGCCTTAGCCTGTATAAGACAACCAAACAAAACTTTGAATCAACCATTAGAATTCTCTGATATCAGAGAACAACTTGGAGGTACTGACCTTACCTTAAACCCTACAGATCCAATCCTCACCCCTGCAGCAGAAGGATCTGGTATTCCAACATCACCACCTCCTTCATCTCCTTCTTCTTCTGGAGAAGAATCCTATGACGAAGGAAGTTCCTCATCCCAGCCTTCGACACCACCCACTCTTATGGCCAATGCAAACAATCCCGCCAGACCTTGGCTCAACCAAGATGCAGTGGCTATACCTGGGCCTCAACATCCTTTGCCCAAACACCCAGAGAAATGGCTCCCTAAATTTGACTCGGACTCCAAACAGATCGTTGAAGATCACATCAAAAAGTTTATGTTATCCATTAGACTCCATAGTGTTGAGCACGAAGATGTAGTCTATAGATTGTTTCCCTACACCTTTGAAGGCAATGCCTCTACCTGGTACTTTGCCCAACAGCCCCACACCATCATGTCATGGGAGAAATTTGAATCTTGTTTCCTTGAGAAGTTCGGAGACGACAAGTCTCCTAAAGTTCTAGTCATGGAGCTTTCTAGTTTAAAAATGAACCCCAAAGAAAAGATCAAATACTTTAATCAAAGGTTCTTGATACTAAAGAACCATATCCCTATGGATTCGATGCCTGCCGAGAATCTTATTATCGCATACTACACGAAAGAATTACATCAAAACATAGCCATTTGGGTAAAGAGATCCAAGAAAGCCATGTTGTTAGAAGTCTTCGAAGAGGCCAGTCAGATCAAGAAAGACATTCTCATTTTAAAAGACACTACTAGCAACGATATAGAGACTAGTTCATCTTCCAAAAAGAAAATCGAAATCCTTCCTAGACCTTCCCAAAACAAAGCTCAACCTGAGAATTCGGATTTAGAAAACTTATAGAAAGTCGTTCAAAAATTGTCCAACCAAGTTATATATTTGAAAAGGTTGGTTGAAGAAGCTTCTTCGAGCAAAGGGCCTTACAAACCCCCTTTTAGGAAGCCTTTTCCCACCAACCGACCTAATTCAAATACTGAAGGCCTAAATCTAGAAAGCCTGCAATTTGTTATTCAAACGATTCTAGAAGCACACGATAACTTGATTCCTCCCGAGATTCCTGAAGAAGTAGCTGAACAAGAGACAGCAGAAGAAGATGAATCCTCTCCGAATATTTTCGGACATTTTTTGGATAGCATTTTTCAAGCTAATTTCGAAACAGTCCATGCTTACAATACTAGGAGCAAGACAACAAATAAGCCCTCTTCTAAAATCACCATGACTTCGCCTAAAAAACAGTCTAAATCAACTGAGACTAAACATAATTTAGTAAACCCAAGTTTAGATTATGATTTGGTTGAAGATCTAAAAAATCTTAGGGCTAACATTTTTGTTTACGAATTATTAAAATTCCCTTTTCTTCTGCAAAAAATGTTGCAGAATATTATAGAGAACAACAAAAATAACAATCCGAGAAGTAACAAAGGTGTTCAAAACAACCCCAAAATTCCTCAGAAGGCCTTCACCAAAACTACATTCGAGCCTCATGATAAAAGAGACCTTCCTGTAAATAATGTAATAAATGTAGATAAACCAGTTTCAGAGGTTGCAAGTAAAAAGAAACAATCTTCCACTGTTAATACTCACATAAATGTCCCTCTATTTTTGTTAACATTTGAAATTTTCAATAGGAATGTACATAACTGTATGGTAGATTCAGGTGCATCATCTAACATAATGCCTTGGTCTGTTAGTCAAAATATTAATGCCAAAGTTCAACCATCCAGCTTTAAAATTATCCAGCTTGATCGAACTAGTGTTAATGTGATAGGCGAATTAAGAAATGTGCTTATAAGATTGTCATCTAATCCTAAAGTTCATCAAGTGATTGATATTATTGTTGTATATATCCCAGAATTTTATGGTTTGTTTTTAAGTAGAGATTGGTCAGAACAATTACATGGCTACTTTGCAATGGATTGGTCTCACTTGTGGCTGCCCAAGAATGGAAAGCCCAACAGAATCAAGGTAAATCGTGAACGTTATCTGAAGTTCACGGTGACTGATTTAAATGATCCCAATGAACCATTCACTCCTTCTATCGATTCTCCCGAAATACAGGGCATGGATACTTCTTTTGGTAATTTCATGGCCGAAACTTCTACTATCACTAACCCAGAACAACAGTCTAAAATTTTGACATATACGTAGCCAACAACTTCCCCTCAGTGGTCACATGCAACCGACGAAAATCAAATATGGTCTCTGTACTTTTATGGGTCAAAATCTAAGGAAGGAGCTAGTGCAGGTTACGTGCTCATTGATCCAGCAGGTAATAAGACTCTGATTGCTTGTCAGTTAGAATTCGAATGTATGAACAACACAACTGAATATGAGGCACTCCTACAAGGCCTCAGAAAAGCATTAGATCTGAACATTCAAAATTTGACTGTCTTTGGTGATTCATACATCATTGTTAGACAGGTAAAAAATTCTATCCACTATTTATCTCCGCACCTTAAAATCTATCAAACTGAGGTATGGAATTTGATGAACAAGTTTTCTGCATTTAACATAAATTCTATTCCTAGATTGAATAATTCAAAAGCTGATTTGTTAGCTAACGTCGCTTCAAAAAATTTTCCTACAGAAGGCTTATCTCCGAATGCATTTTTCGTTGAACTATTGTTCAGATCGTCTGTCCCAGACAACATCACGAATTGGAGAGTCTTCGATGACGATCAACAGATTATAAGTTTTTTGCATATGGAAGAAACTTTCCAGAGAGCGATGGACATCGCTTTCCGAGGCTTAATCAATCAATCTGTAGTAGTTTACCTAGATGACGTCACTGTCTTCTCGAAAAATAAAGAAGATCATCTAGCTCATTTAAGATCCGTTCTACAGTGATGTCGTAAATACGACATTTCTTTGAATCCTAAAAAATCTATCTTCGTAGTAGAACAAGGTAAGCTCCTCGGATTCATTGTATCGAGCGAAGGGATGATTATTGACCCTGAAAGAACTCAAGTCATTTTGTAACTTCCCCCTCCCTCATCAAAAAAGTCCATGCAATATTTCTTAGGTCAGATAAACTTTGTTACAAGATTCGTCCCCATCTTTTCAGAAATGGTAAGACCATTACAAAACTTAATAAAAAAGGATGTACAGTACCATTGGGGACCTTTAGAAAGCCAAGCTTTTGATTCGATAAAAAAGGCCATAATAGACGCTCCTTCTCTAATGAGCCCCAACTTTTCGCAAGACTTCACCCTCTACACGTTTTCCTATGACCGCTCGTACACTGTCGTCCTAACTCAAAAGAACGCTGAAAACAACGAAGTCCCAATTGCCTTTATGAGCTCAGCCTTCAAGGGGGCGGAACTTAATTATCCTGCAGTAGATCAGAAAGCCTATACTGTTTTCAAAGAAGTAAATCACTTTCGATCTTATCTATTGAAATCTAGAACAAAAATCATTGTCCCTTACCCGACTGTCAACAATTTATTAGTACAGAAAGAACTAGGCGAAAAAATGGCGAACTGGGTCACATCCTTACAAGAATATAACATAGAAATCACCCCAGCACAAATTGTAAGAGGCCAAGGTTTATGAAATTTGGTCGTTGATTCAGCTGTAGGACAACAAGAGGAAAATGATATGTTAAATCCAAGACAACACTATCAAAATCAAATCTGCTGTGCACAAAAGCCTGTTAGTCCATGGTACAATGACATAATTTTTTTTCTTATACACGGATCAGCTCCCTGTCACCTTGATCCCACAAAAAGGAGAGCACTAAGATTAAAATTCTCTTCTGTTCAGCTAATTAATGGTATTTTGTTTCACCAAAATTTTGATGGAGTATTAATGAGTTGTCTTGAGAAAGATGAAGCAGAAAAAGTCTTATTGGAATTGCATGCAGGAGAAGCTGGTGGGCATTTTGGTGGAGACACCACTGCCCATAAAGTATTAAGAGTAGGTTATTACTGGCCTACCCTTTTTAAAGACTCTCATGCTTTATGTCGCAAGTGTGTGATTTGTCAAAAAGAATCTGGTCGGATACAGAAACCAGTTTTCCCTTTGCAACCAGTTTTGGTAGACTCCCCTTTTCAGTAGTGGGGTCTGGATATTATAGGCCTAATCAATCCACCATCCTTGCAGTAGCATAAATTTATCATAACAGCCACAGATTACTTCACTGGGTGGTTTGAGGCTACCCCATTAAAAGCTGTAAATACCAGTCAGGTAATATCCTTCCTGAATTCAAATATTATTACTCATTTTGGTATCCATGAATGCCTAGTATTTGACAATGCTTCTTATTTTTTGTCTCTTGAAATGAGTGATTTCTCTCTAGAAAAAGGAATTAAATTAAAGTACTTTGCCAGCTATTACCCCCAAGGCAACGGTTTGGCAGAATCAACTAATAAAAATCTGATCAAAATTATCAAGAGAACGGTCTCCGAAAACCATAAAAATTAGCATAACGCATTGTTAAACGCAATCTGGGTTGATAGAGTAACTCCTAAAACTGTTGTGGGTAACTCACCTTTCTTTCTCATTTACGGTAGGGAGGCGATTCTTCCACCACATGTCCTTCTTCCATCTCTACAGTTATTGCAGAAAGTACAGGAAGAAGACTGCCCCCCTTTGGAGAGTCGAATTAATGCTTTGTTAAAATTAGAAGAAGTGAGGGCTCATTTAAAACGGAAATTGGATCAACATCAACTCATTGTTAAAAACTAGTTTGATTCCAATTCTGCCTCTGACAGAAATTTTGAGGTAGGTGACCTTGTCCTAAAATGGGACAAACCTCATGAGGGAAAAGGAGAGCATACAAAGTTTCAGAACTTATGGTTGGGACCGTTTTTAATTGCTGAGAAATTGGGTCCCAGTTCCTTCCGATTACAGAATTTAGAGGGACAGCCAGACACCTTTTCAGTGAATGGCCAAGCTCTAAAAAGGTACTTTACCTGATGACGCTCCCATGTACACTATGTAAATATTTTTTTTTTTTGTTTGCTGTTTGTTTTTCTTTGTTGGTTTGTTTTGATTTTTCCTTTATGCTTATCGGTCTTTCTTTTTGAAACACACATGCCAGCATCATGGGTTATTTCGAATAGATATAACAAAAAAAATTCCGCTCGAAAATGACTGTTGAAAGTTGTTTGAACATCAATTCTGGTATTTCTCTGAGTTTGCAACCATATTGAAGATAACTTGTTGTTTGAAAAGCATTTCTTGATTTCAATTTGCAACTGAAGATATTCACGATCATCCATAAAAATTCTTTTTATGTTGTCCCTGTTCCTTAAGAGAACAACTCAGAGATGTCTCCCTACTCTTGAAAGTCAGTTTTATTAACAAACTATTTCCAGATCTTAATAAAGGACAGCTAAAAAATTTCTTCAAGTTCTGTGACTTACTAAGATGTGTCTAAAAACTAGAATTTTCAGTGTCACCCCGCTCTATTAAATATCTCTAAAAATTAAATAAATTTCCATAGAGTTGTGGGAAGTGCTTGTAAACCCACCGGGATACTGAACAGGTCTGCTAGCAACGGGTAAATGCATGCATGACGCCAAGATAACTTCACTAGGGTACTGAATAGGCCCGTTAGTAGCGAAGCAATGTCGGGTAAAAGAAAATTCTCAGATATGGATTCTTTTTTACCTTAAATGTCCTTCGTTCTGATCTGGAACTTCTTGACAGGATACAGATATCGGAGTGGGTTAATTGACATCCCTGTCGAGGCTATGGACGCCTGCTGGCAGCAGTGGTCCTATCAATAGTATTGAATATTTTAACCTTAATATCATGACTCTCTTTTGTTAAGACTGTCATCAGTTTTCGTCTCTTTAAAATAACAGTAATCTGAAACTGGAATGCATTATAATTATTTACAATGTTCAGATAGCTTTTTGGTTGTTTTCGATTTGAATTTTTTTCTGATTATCCTAATCTGAACTCATTCATTTGGCAGAGATAACTGCTTCTCCCATCGTGTCACCATTATTGGCAGCAGTGATATAATTACTATCGTTTGTAAGCTGCCTACACAGGGTCTCTAAATTTTCATTACTCGTCATGAGCATTCTCACTAGTCGACACTTGTCACTTTTTACATATCTTCTTTTCAATTTTCGTTTTCATGACTGTAAGCATGAAAACTCGTGGCTAGAATTGACATTTTGTTTTCATTTGTGATTAAAGGAAGACTGCTCATGTGGTTTATTATAGAATTGTCATATTTTTTGCTATGAACATGATTGTTCTCCTTGTTTATAACCCCTTGGTTCTAAACATGCCTTGGTTGCACAAGTGAAAGACCTCCATTCATTAATATTTAATTGATATTGATGGAGTTTTGATTCATGAAACTTTGAATTATTCCATTGTTATTCGATGCACTCATCTTTGTGATCAAACTATAAATGTGCATATTTTGGTGTTTTGATCCTAGTACGTACCCAATGCCAAGGTGGCATATGGAGTACATCATGCCATTACTCTTCTATGTGGTCTCGGGCTTCATGATTTTTATCCCACGCATGGTGATTAATGCCTCTGCCTACCGTTTGAACTGTCATAGCATTGTTTTGTTGAGGCTCGGGGCTATGGCTCTGTGTCTTTTTATCAAACCCTACCTGTGAGTTCTGTGTTGATTCCATTCTATTCGCCATGGCTCCAGTGGTAAGGATCGAGCCCAATGGCATCCAAACCTTGCTATCGTATGATAACTCCAAGGATGATTTAGAAAGGAACGGTTGGCGTTTGTTCATTGAAAAGTTTAAGGGTTTCAATCTGAGAGTTTCCCAAGAGTTCGCATTGACCTTCGATGGCTGCAGAGCAAAGATAGGTGACATGCATCTAGAGGTAATTGAGGAGTTCTTAAGCTGAGCCATGGGTTTACCAGCTGTAGGGAAAAAATGGTTCAAGAATGCAAAAGTTGAAGAGGTCCCCTAGACTTTGATGTTCACCTCACGGAAAATTATTAGTTGCGATCGAGGTATGCCAGTCTCATCCTTAAAACCTAGGTGGCATGATCTACTTGCTATTGTGAAACAATTCATTACGTGTGAAGGAAGATTTAGTTTGGTTTTCCTGTATCATCTGCGATTTCTTATGAATTTCATTGACTTCCCGTTGAATATGACCTACTTCCTGCTTAGAAGTCTCTACAAGATGTGAAAATGGTTTAAGAAGTAGAGGTCTGATTTGAGTTTATTCCTTCATGGTTTAATTAAAATTATCCATGTGCATCAATTGCAATTACAAAATTATTGTTGGGATGCATTTATTTTACGAAATGGCTTTGGCAATAGTGAGTTGGGACAGGTTGATAAGCATGTTGTCATAGAAACCCTTGTGAAACCTACCGCCTCTCCTCCACCGCTCATGCCCTGTGATCTTTCCCTTAATAATGAACCCTCGACCTACCCTGAGGTTACTCAACCGAACAATCAACTGGGTTTGCACCCAAAGAGTTGCACTAAAACTATTAAAAAACCCACAGGGAAGAAGCTAAAGGGCAACACTGATGTTAATTACAAGAATAAAAGGGTTGGTCGTTTTATTTCACGATGTGCTCGAAATAAATTCAAACCCTGTGCAGACACAAACAACACAATTGAATTAAGTGAAGACTCCGATTCGAAAATTGAGAGGTTTTTGGCTGAAGAAGACCCCGTGTCATACAGGCTCTATCCTAACACACCCTATGACTATGTAAACAACCTGCCTCCATGTCTAAAAGGTAACCTTGAATTATCGAGTATTCAACTTTGTGATAAACCTACCTTTCACGTGGACGATTCTCCAAACCTTAATGCTATCAGTGCCAATGCACAGTCCCTACAACCATAGTGTGATAAATGTCGATCCTGGATCGACAGGTATTATACTGATGTGCCTTTTCTACAGTCCCGGCTTAAATATTTAAAAGACCAAGTGGATTTGTTGACAAGCGAGAACAGTAGACTCCAATCCATAACTCAAGCAAAGGAGAAACACCTAAAAACTACAGGATATGTCATTTTTAAGAATGTAGATGCAACCACAACAATCATAAGCTCCAAGATTGCTTGATATGTTTTAATCCCATGATTTGAGGTGTGATCTTTTTGAAGTTTATCATGATTTTGTCTCTCTCAATTTAGGATATACGATTTGATTGAATTGATTATCTCTCTTATAAATATTATCTTGTTTTGTTTATTGAATAAAATATGATTGTAGTTTCTATTATAACTAGCTACAGAATCGTAAGATTCTGTAGCCAGTTAGAAAAATTCGAATTGCTTGATTTGACAATTGAAAACATATCTAAAATCATCCCATTTTCATTTGTTTTTAGGAACCCATGATTTATAAGGATATTTGAGGCACTGTTGAGATCTCCCAGCCATAATAACTTTATGTTTTTAGTAAAAAGATTAGGCTGTTGATATTTTTATTCAGTGAAATCAGGGTGGTTGCATCCCCCATATTTTTGGAACAGATTTGATATTATCAACAGGAAACATTTTTATTTCCTGGAACCTATATAAGCATGTTATTTTGTACACATTGGATCATCTCTGCCTGGGGAAAGACTATGGATTTTTCATTTACAGACTTGAATGGAATATAATACTCGTCACAGCTTTAGCTTTTCCGTATTGTGTTTTTATTCAAGTCATGTTTATTTCAATTTGTAAATATATTATGATTGCTTTCGCTATCAGGGTTTAATACAAGTTGATAGAATAAAAGTTTACATATTATCCATGTTTCATGTTCCAGATTGAACACACAGTAATCATTTGTTCAAATTTGAATTAAGAGATTTATCGTTATCTTTGATTGAACGTTTATATACAAGTTCTCACAGCAGGATTTATCTTAATGTGACTGCTTGTAAAATTATGAGATTGTTGTGATCGTATCTTTTATGTGTTCTGTCATTCGAATTCCATCATTATTGCTTCACATTTATTAGCAGCAATTTCAGGATCTGTCGCAGGTTTACCTCGTTAGATAAGGTGACTGGATGCTACACATCGAACAGATATTGGATGTGACAACAGGTCAGCCTGTTATTTTATTTCGTTAGCATAATAAATATAGAAGTCCCCTGTAGTTAAAACAATTTTTAGCATCTGTTATTTCTTATGTTTAATTAGACAGTTTGATATTTGCTTTCTTTTATATAAACATTATAAGAAAACAAATCATAAAGATTAGATAATAGTTTTATTGTTGTTTAAAAAATCAATTTACATTCGATTTTCATGGATTTAGATTAAAATTTGTATTATGTACATATTATATATATCTTAGAATTAGAATTATTTGTATGTATTGTACATATGATAAGTAGAGTTATTTTATAAGTATTAGTTAGTTAAACTGTAAATATATATTAGATGCATATACAGTTTTCATCGATTGTTATTTATTAAGTTATTGTATTTTCTTTAGTTATATTTTTCGATGTCATTAGGACTTAGATCGGCCAACGGAGCCGCTAAACCCGTCGAAGTGGATTAATCCAAACGAATTGGGTTAATTAAACAACCCTGGACCGGATCCATTCCTCTAGTTGATGAGCGATCAGTTTCGCCTGTCAACATAATTTTAGTATGAAGACTTGGAATTGATACCAGTTTATGCTTTATTGCTGGTATTATTGATCGGACTTGTGATTGAGGGGGGATTGTTAGCCTATGGCTTACCTTTACCAATCACCAAGTCTAAATCGTCACCTATATTTGTATTATTCATTTAGGATATTAGTAATATATCCTCAAGTGATGACTAATGAGTTAGTTAAGATTTACTAGCCTAGTCATCATGCATGATTTTAGGATCTAGAGAAAATCTCTCTATGAGGTGGCATCACCCATTGTACTATAAATATGTAACATTGGAGTGAATAAAGTGTGTGTTGTCTTATGAGCCTTTTCCGCCATGTTGTTGTTCTTGTCTATATTTTTTCAGTGAGGGCACAGCCCGAGGTCACATCTGAAGGAAAGGACCTAGTGAGGGGAGCTAGGGTCCATTATTTAAATTCTTCAAAGAGGCCAAATTGGAGCATGCGAGTTTGATAAAACCTGCACTTTGAATGAAAGGGGACCTGTGTAAATTAGTTGGGTTCTAGCAAAGGCCCGAAGAGTTGATCTGACTAATTGATATTTAACGATCCTAGACCGGGAGGTCGCGCAGCCCCGAGGAGAGAAGGGGGGGTCTGCAACACAAGGATTACAATCGAAAAGAACTGATTTTGGATGGATGTATCATCATCAATGGAAAGATGAAAGAAAGAACATAAGAAAATCATATTACTTGGTTTCATCACATGTGAAGCCTTTAATTACAAATCTTTGAGGAAAAACCTTTTGAAGGAGGGTACTA
>ML808467.1:0-33207 GCA_009831015.1 Picea engelmannii
GGGGCTCAAAAACCAGGGTATTACACCTGGGACCTCTATGAGCGTTCTAGATCCTCCTGGACCTTTGTGAGTGTTCCTCGGATCCTCATGGATCACACCTTCCCACTGAATAACTTTTGGACCTCCAAAAGTATAGATACTCAACAACTAAGTGATGATAACCCTAAATCACTCTTCCATCTTACTTAAATGTTCATATCCAGTAACTTAGTGATGAAGCTTCTTCACTCTTCCATCTTGTTGATTCTTTTGGAAATAAGTCTTCATCTTCGGTCTTCGATCTTATGTAATAGATTAGTGCACTTATGTCTTCTTCTTTTGAATATGGCTCTAACTCTAGCCTCTGACATTGTAGCTAATATGATATATATAGCTTTGTTTTTGGCTCATAGATTCCATGACAACAAAAGTCATGTTCATTGAATCCTTGCAATACATGTATTTTGTATTCAACGTCCACTCCCATCTCCTATTGTTGAAGATATTCCATCTCGGCCAATATGAAACCAAGTTGAATGTTGATCTATACCTTGCCCTTTTGGACTCTTTGTTCTTGCATTGTTTGATGTATCTATAGGAGTCCCTCAATGAATACTCTTTCCATTGTCACTCATTCCTTGAAGAACAATTATGCTTGTACTATTATCATTTGTACTTGATTGCTTATGTTCAAGGAATACACCCATACGAACATGACACAGTATTTAAAGATGCTTATAGCATGCACCTTTCAGGCTCTTATTTTTTGAACAGGATTACTTCTCCTTTACCATCTCTAGAAAGTTTCACATTACTTTGATGCTCTTTCCACTTCTGATGTACATGTTCCAACTGCCTACATCCTTATGTTCCTTCATCTCTGGTTCTTTGGAATCAAGAATGTTGTCTAAGACAATTCGATCCATATGTATCCCTTTAGTTGATTACAAGACAATACAATTGCTCATTATGTTGTCTAAAATATTTGAAATCTTTACAACGATATTCCTCTCATTGTAGAATAATATGTATATAGGTGCCTATCTAGAAATCTCTAACGAGATTCCTCTCACTCTAAAACAAAGTGTAAGGTGGCTATCTAGAAATATCTAACGAGATTCATCTCTCTTTACAACATATAAGGTGGAAATATAGAAACTCTCTTACAAAATTCCTCTCATTCATACAAGGTGGAAATATAGAAATTTGTAGAGTCTCTCTCACTCTTATAATTTACAATGAGTGGCTTACAAACCTTCTAATATACTTAAGGAGATTTACACATATGCATATTACATTTACAAATATACATATTTACAATGAAAATTTTAAAGATGGTTTAATTATAGACTCATACTTCCCATTGTATTGGGACAAGTCTCACATCTTCTGACCTATGATAATGCCTCTGACGTCGATGTTGAATATGATGTTGAATCCAAGTAACCATTATACCAAACTATCGGTCTTCCTAGTAACCTATATAGCCTCTCCTTGCTCATACCAAGTACTATTGTTGTGTCTGGAGTAGCTTCCCTTGAATACACAAGTACTCGGCCATTCTGGAATGCAACTACATAATTTTCATCCTCAAATGATGCAACTAAGAGTAGGTTTACCTTTAAGTATGGAACATACAACATATGTTCGATTCCCATAAATACTCCCGACTCGAGCTGGAATCTTACATATCCATACCCACTCATTGCTTGTCTGGTGTTGGTTCTAGATCCCACAAAGCAATATATGTCGGACTCTAAGAAATTCAAAACTATTGATCTCATCACGGTCATGTGGCGAGATGAGCCACTTCCCATGATACATTCTTCAATGTCTTCATAAATCACTTTGTCAAGACCAGTCATCAGGAAGGATTCTTTTCCAATCCTTTCAATAAGACCATTGACTTCATCTGAAGATGTTGGTTGTCTTCTCGCAAGTGTATTCACATATTTTTTGTTCTACTTTGAACATAAGTGTGGGTAAAGTGTCCAGCACTTCTCAATCAGGTGTCCACTCTTACTACAATAAGAGCAAAGTGTCTTGTTCCATGGTCCCTTCTTATCATTCCTCCTTCTCATCTGACTTGAGAAATGATATGCCTTCTTCTTGGAGGGCTTTACTTGCGCAAAATATCTTCTTGGATACTTCTCCACATCATTGTTGCTAGTTCCATAGGAAGCACATGGATAAATATACCATTCACTAGTGGGAAAAGTCTTCATTCCTTCACCTGCAGCATGCACATCTTTCCCTGAAGATGATTTACACATGTTACTCTTCTCTAGACTAGAAGGTAAGGCCTATTTATTATGCAGGACTTATTCATATAAAGTTTTATTTGCTTCATCTACTCTCGAGCATTCTCCATCTTGATGGTGTCAGAAAATTGTCTTAGGTTGATGGACAGTTGGTATGGATTGTTGGTTGTCATTTATGTCAACCATTGGAGAGTGATATTGTAGATTGATGTCAACCCTTAGTGATTGATGTCAACCATTGGAGAAGCCTAGTAGCGAATGAAGATCAATGAATTTACAGGTAAGACTATTCTAGATGGATAATACATGTTATGACATTTCTAGTGATATGTGGAACGTCACATAACTCCTCGCAGTTAGAGATTTATGGCCTTGTGAAGTTGGAGAACCCTCATGAGTTATCTAGAAGACTCTAGAAGGTCAAAGAAGTAAAATTACTCTAGAAACTCCTAGAAGAAATCGACTAGTCAAAGTGGGTGAAACTAGGAGTTAATCATGGGTATAGTTGTTGCATTAAGAAAATAATTAAAAATAAATTAGTCGCAACAAGAATTTGTGAGTTTGGTAATTATGGTAAAGTAGTTGTGATGAGAAGATTGAATAGTCAAAGTGGTTGACCAAGAAATATATTAAATAATAAAGTGGTTGCAACAAGAAGTTAGTAAAGGGAAAAGAAGCTATGAATTGAATAATTATATAAAATTTAGTTGCAACAAGAAGTTTTGAGTAAAGAGAAATTATTTAAATAATAAAGTAGTCAAAGTGGTTAAGTGGACAAACTGGCTAAGTGGACAAAGTTGGTTAAGTGGACAAAATGGCTAAGTGGACAAAATGGTTAAGTGGACAAAGTGGCTAAGTGGGCAAAGTGGTTAAGTGGATACTTCTAGAGGAAGCTACTTGGAGAGTATAAATAAGAGAACAAGGGTCTCCCATTTTGCATCCATTGAGCATATTGAATATCTACAAGTGACTAAGGTAACCGAAGGATATCTAAGGTGAATTTCAGAGGGAACGTGAAGTAAACAAGGCCGAAATTCAAGGGAGGATAAAGTCTTTTGATTATTCTTTCTAAGGTATGTTATTTACAGGTCATCTCACCATTTTCGCAGTAACTTTTTTTCTACAATTATTTAGACAGCGAAATATGGAGGCCATTGAGAAAATATATCCAAGTAATTGTGATAAAAATTTCATCTTGTGGGTCCTTGTATTTTGGGAGTTACACTCCATGGAAAATAGGGTTTGTGGCTAGTCCTAAAACTAGGCTAAAACAGGTGTTTCGGGTAAAAGAAACATAACTTCTTAATAACATATCCAAATTCAGTAAGACCAAATGTATTGGTTAGAGTACAGTCTGTAGTATTCATTGTACCATTTTCATATCCATATAAAAAACATTATGTCTGGGGCACGTTCTACAAGTTCGCTCTCTAGAATAAGCTAGAATTCAACAAGGTATGTCATTTTTGCTATAACTCATTTTATGAGAGGTTCCAAGTACTGAAACCTGGAGTAATTTCATAAAAGACATTGAAGAACATTGTCTACTATTTTCAGATCTTTATTCATTATAGATACATAGTTATGATTATTGCAAGTTAGGGTTGTTGACTAATCCAAAATTAGTCATGTGAGACTAAAGTAAAGTTTGATGAAAATGCTAGTCTCTTGTTGTTAAAGTTAAGGGAGGTTTGCAGGTCTGTGATCATATAAACCAGGTTTGTTACAAAGTTACAAATCAGATTTGGATGATGAAATTGATGAGGGCTTTTGGTTGAGGTATGTTACAGATAGAGGTTGTATAACAGTGAGGTTGTGGCACATGGTTTGATGTAATGGTTTATGGTATTTGGTTGCTGGAGAACTTTTTGATGGTTATATTGATATATGTATTTGGTATATGGTTGAGGTACATGTTGGGTACATGGTTGAGACAAGTAGTTGATGAATTGGCACATACATGAGGTGCATAGTTGATGATGTTGGTACATCTTGATGAGTCATAGTTGATGCATGATTGGTACATGGTTGGAGGCACTTGTTAGTAGTATTGTTGACACATGGTTTATGGATGATGTAGCATACTTGTCTTGGTATATTATTAGAAGCACATATTGATATTGGTGATGATTATGAGTTGTTGCGATGCACATTGTTGAGAGTTGTCTTGGTGATTGATCTTGGTGAGTAGATCTGATTTGGTTGATAATATTGATGAGACAGGTTGTTTGGACAGGTTGTTGTGACAGGTTATTTGTACAGGTTTGGTGCATGGCTGATGCATTTGTTTATGGTACATGTTGAGGTACAGGTTGGTGCATAGTTGATGCACTTGTTTATGGTATAGGTTGAGGTACAGGTTGGTGCATGGTTGATGCACTTGTTTATGGTACAGTTTTATTACAGGTTGTTTGGTACAGGTTGTTTGGTGTAGGTTGATTGGTACAAGTTTATAGCAGTATATCTCACAGTGATAGTGTGACAGTGGTTCCATCATTCTACTTATATTTATGGGTGGTTGGAAAAGGCAAGGATAGGTGGTTGTAGCCACCTTCTGGTTGTAGCCGGAGAACATAGGGGGTTGTAGCCTCCTTCTGGTTGTAGCCAGAGAATTGGGGAGTTGGAGCTTCCCTCGGGTTGTATCCTGAGAAACTAGATGGTTGTAGCCACCTTCCGATTGTATCAGGAGAACATAGGGGGTTGTATCCTCCTTTTGGTTATAGCCATAGAATTGGGGAGTTGGAGCTTCCCTCATGTTGTAGCCTGAGAAACTAAGGGGTTGGAGCCTCCTTCCAGTTGTAGCTGGAGAATTGGAAGTTGGTGCTTCCTTGAATGTAATTCTTGACATATAAGAAAAGCATTATGTGGTTTTCTCCCGCATTAGGTTTCCACGTAAATATTGGTGTATTGTGCATTGTGTGGATGTGTTTGTTATTGTTTATTATACACGGGTGAATGTTAATGCTTATTATACAGTAAGATATTGATGATGAACAAATGAACATGATTGAATAAGTAAAAGAATATACTTTGTGGTTTAAAGGATTAGTAATTGGTATAATTTTTCATTATTGATTCACCCCTCCTCTCAGTAATCCAACAGATGGGAAAAAGAATAATATGAAGATCCTTCTTTCTTGATCATGTCTTTGGAGGGAGACAGTGCAAGAAAGACTATCTCATACTTTGCTTGTCCAACTTTATTGATTGATGGTGCCATCTGCAACTTTCTCTCTAATTCATGAAAAATGCTCATGTGGAAATCTTCATGACATAACAATCGATATTCCAACCTTTGCCTCTCTTCCTCAAGAGCTTGCAACTGTATTCTTAGCTCGGAATTCTCTCTATGTATTTGTTGATTAATGTTCTTTTGCAGTCTCATCTTCATAAGAACTTTACTCATCTTGATTTCTTGAAAAGAGCCTTCAAAATATTCACTAGTTGAAGTCCTAGATCTCATCACAACAACAACTTGCAACTCACGTCAAAAATAGCTCTAATGCCAACCTAATTTGAACTTCCTTAGACACCACTTATTGCTTCATATATATACATGCAATATCTAACTTGATCCAGAATAATTTATTGATCATATTGGGGTGGTTTGCAGAATTTCGATGATGTGATTTTTACCCAAAAACTCATAAACTGAAGATTAGCTTTGCTTAATGATAGTGAGATGACACAACAAAAAATAAAAGAACTCAAATTATATACTTTTGTTTCATCTTTAAGTTCCATTCAATCCAATGAAAACTGCATTCTCCATCTCAAGTATCAAAATCACATGTAAAATGACTCGTATATGTTAATTTAATGGATGCTCCTAAATTTGGTTACTCAAAACAAGAAAATAACTTCACCATTGAAATCCTTGTGAAATTCTAAGAATTTTGAGTATAAAGCCGACCAATTTCCAAACTAGCTCAATTTCACATTGTTTGGTAAGCAAAACAATGCATTAAATTCTCATTGATGACAAATTGAGAAAAGAGTTTTAAAAATGACCTCAAATCAAAAAATAGACCTCATATTCATGATCCTTGTGAAAAATCATGCAGAATTGATAGAAAATACTTGAAATTTCATCAAGGTACCATTCAGCACGCTTTACAATGCAACACAAACTAAGCTTGTACTTTGCACGTACTTCAATGCATCCATACAACCTCAAAAATCATGTCATGTCTTGAAATATGTGAATTCCTTGCCTCGAGATCCATGTTGTCTCAGACTATGTGCACATAGGCATTTTTTTCCATTAAATAGGCCACGGTCCTAACCCCCTATCCGAATTAGCTGCAACTTATTACTAAATTAGGCAGGAATCCCGCTAAATGTGGGGACGTTGGCTTAGTGGTTAAAACCATCCTCTAATATAGCAAAGTTTGGGGTTTGATTCCCCTTCCATGCTACACATGTATTGTTTGTTGGTTTAATATATAGTTTTAAATATTATATATAGTATACATATGGTTATAAACCATATCCGTTGGCATATAGTTTGTTACATGGAATATGGTATATAATATATACCATATATTATATACCCGTTAGCATTTTTATTATGGTTTGAACCCATTGAATGTTAAGCTCCCCATGCAAACCATGTTTTGATTAAATGATAGTTCAACAGACCAGGGGCTTAGGGTTGAGGGCTTAGACCCTCATCCCTTTAGCCGCCCAAATGAATTTTAATGTAACTTTAAATAAAATATATGCCACTCATATATTAAGTTGTATTGTGTGGCTTGTTGGTTGGGGAGACTTTGTTAATACATTGGTGGCTATGGGGTCGAACCATGTTGACTCCAAAAATTTTGATACAACTATATTAAAATTAGCCAATGGGAGGTTTCCATGTGGTAGCCTCTCATTGGCTCATACATTCCACATGTCCATAAATAATGGTACCATTTTTCAACTTGGAGGTACGATTTTCAACTCATCTATTGACTAGATATGCCAACTGATATGCCACATCACCTATTGTACAGACATGTGCCATATGTTATTGTTGACATCACTATGTAACATGCTTATGTCATCATTTGACCTTTGACTTTGCTTGTTTGACCCAAACTTTGACTTCTTATAATGTTTTCATATGAACTCTATTTGACTTGTCGTTTGCGTCGTTGGAAATCTAACGACGAGCTCTACGCAATGGTGCCATTTTTGGGATGATTTGAGACATTCAAATTTTGAGCATTTATGGATCCCATGGGACCTTTGTGAGTGTTCTGAATCCTCCTGGACCTTTATGAGCGTTACTTGGATCCTCCTAGATCAACAAGTGTCCATCCTTGCCTCACTACTATTGGCATATTCCGATCTTTGTCAAGGAGATCCTCCATAATGTCTAAGTGCTACACTTAGAACCTATTGGTATGTCTCTACTCTAACTTCCTTTCGCAATTCGGTCCATCCGCACAACAATATCATACCAAGGAAAGGTCATCCCTCACCTCGTTGCACTATGAATTCACCCCAAAACAAATTCATATGCGACAACTTGACTCCATTATCCACCTCATGGCATAGTTAGCTAATATGCCCCAAGAAATATACATCCAGACTACCTTTTCCCCACTACTTCATCACCCAACCATGTTTTTGCATCTATATCTCTATTCCTTAGAATGGTTAGGCTTCACCCTCAACCATGTTGTCCAAATCAAGAGAAACGTCCATATCCAAATAATATCTTCATGTTGCAATTTGCCTATTTGCACAATCCTCCAAATGAACACAAGTCCTCAACTAGCCTCCTTTCATCAAGTCACCTCTCTACAAATCAACATCTACAATGAGTTTGGACAACATGCCTACACTCCTCAAACGTCCCAACAAATTATCTAAAGTGCTCCAAGCAGAATGAGTCACCTCAAAGAACTTACATGCCTTAGGCACGTTTGAGCCAATACTCTTTCCAACCCCAACCAATGACCACCCCCTGGGTCTTTTAGTCATCACTCAATCATGCACAATTCACTAAGGTGTGATCTTCCTCATCCAATGGCCCATGCCAAAGGTGAGAAAACACCACCCAAGCCAATTGGTCTATGTTCTGCACATTCGAGTTGATTTTCAACCATTCTTAGTCAAATTCCTTGTTGACTCCATCTGTCTCCTAGAATGAAACTTCCTTGCACCAGCGGCAAGCATCTTAACTTTGGCATTGTTGTCGCAATTGTCAATTCATCACATGACCTAATGAATCTGGATAAGGAACCAAGCACCAAGGTGCCTCATCCATCCTCTCAAATGCGACAAGTACAAACTTCACTACCCACTTCACTACAATGACATGTCCAATGCACCTCCTTAAAGAGTTTGGAAACTTCCTCAAGCCACCTCCACATCTACATCCAAATATGCCTTATTCCACCACAAGACTCTTCCAAGCAGGTCACCCAAGCTCTTTGCACATTCACCCCATCAAGGCATCTAAATTTCTACATGACTCTTTCGAATCTACACCACTTGGATCACCCTCAAGTCTTCCAATTCACACTGCGGAAATGGATTGCAATTGAACTACCAAGTCAAACTGACTCCCCATCAAAGAACTCACTATAACACTTAGGAAATACAAGAACTTGAAACCAGCCATACCTTTCCAACAATATCCTTGGTTGTAATTTTGATTTAATTTTGTTGTCTTAGACCTTCGCTTGCCCAAGAAACTGAATCTCTGCATGAACTCTCGTCAATCACCATCTATAGTTCCACAAACCTTCAATACCTTCATTGCTATACAAGGTTGACTCCATCCATCCACTTCATAAATCCTTCTATTTACCAAACTTCTCATGTAGCCAACTGAACTCATCTTCCAATGCATTTCCATCTCCACACCTTGACTACTTTCACTTCAAGGCACCATGCACACATCGCCCGACTGTCAAGTCATACTGTTGTTAACTGATTGTTGTAAATATGCGAAGAGATACCTCATTCGAACGCTACATCCAACAACCCAATTCAACTCAATTGTTGTTCTCGATGATGCATGACACAAAGATGTCATGATGGAAACGTGCCTAGCTAACTTCTTGTTGTGGATCTCCTCTAGGTCATATCAAGTCATTCACCCAAGTGCTTCAACTTGCTACATCCCATAACTACTCTCCTTTGCAATTACTTTTGTGATCACCCTTTGTAATCACTTCTATGGTTAGATATGCGACAAGTCATGTGAAAAATCATGTGTTCATCTTCCTTGCCCAAGTACTCAATTCACCCAAAGAAATTTGTGCATGGTCTCTCCAAGGTCTGCACAATAGGTCTGGAACTGACTTTTGTCACACGTCAAACCAATTGAGTTTGTACCCAAACCGTCTTTGTGATCAAGTCTAGGACAAGTTCTGCGATCTCAACCTATACAAGGTGTGCACCCAACTCAATTTTCCACCGCATCGATAACAAAACCCCTATTGTAAGTTTGATGCAAAGTTTGTGATGAACTAGTTCACTCCACCGAATGGTTCACAGGGTCTACTAAAATTTCCATTTAACTGACTTTGAAATGAACTGCCTTCAGAGTTCACTATGATACCATATATCATCGAGATAGTGGTGAAGAGATCACCAACCCTTCATCAAAATCTGCAATGAACAAGCTCTCATGCCATCTATCGTCAAGATAGTGGTGAAGAGCTCACCAACCCTTCTCCAAAATATGCAACGAACAAGCTATGATACCTTATGTCACGCCCCCATAGTGTTCTTATTCGAATCTGTTGAAGTTTTGCAACTTTAGGCAGTCATTCTCCATAATAAAATACAAAGAAACTATTATAGAAGACCCCGGGATGCACTAGAAAGAAATAAATGACCAGAAGACCAAGTCACCCCATTGGAACATTTGTAAAGGCAACAAAAGAAACAAAATAAAGTTAAAAGCCAAAAAATGATGAGTCGGCCCTCCTAGTAAATTAAGGTGAGCTGACTAATATGAATAAAGGTAAGTTCATTTCATTATTACAAATCTCATCAGCTCTCCTCTTCTAGTGCGCATTGCCTAGTTACTTCGTGTCAGTTGCTAGTTGTACTGTCAGTTGCTAGTTGCAGTTGCAGTTGCAGTTGCCAATTTCCAGTTGTAGTTACAGTTGCAATTGTAATTGCAGTTTCCAATTACAGTTGCAATTGCAATTTTTAGTTGTAGTTGCAGTTGCCAGTTTCCAGTTGCGCAAATTTTGAGGTGCGTTATCTTTGTCTAGTGGTTCACTAGCCTTGAGGGATCTTCCTCATACTAGGGCGAACTTATCTTGTTTGGGTCTCTTCATATTTTTGGTAATGTATTTATGAAATTGGATTAAATTTCTTCTAGAGAAAAGTTTGTTGGGTTTTTCTCATGAGTTTGGGTTTTCCCAGGATAATTTTTTTGTCTATTGTGCATGGCTATCTCTCTGTGATTATGTTATTTCCACTGTAGTTTTATTTCAGTTGAAATTTTCAGTGTGTAATTATTCTATGATAATAGTTCCATTAAAATATGTTTGAAATCATAAGGTAATAATTATCAGATTTGAGGGGAGGAAAGTGCAGGAGGGGTATTGTATGGCCCTAGAGGAAATTGATTTCTAGACTTCTCCTGGAACTTGGGCAAGACTTCAAACAATATGGTTGAAGCCTATGCATTTTATCAGGGAATCTGATTAATGTAGGAACAACAATTGAATCATATAACAGTAATAGGAGATTCAAAAAACATCATCCATTACTTCATTCTAAGAACCAATCCTAAAGATGCCAAACTTAAGAGACTTATCGACCGAACAAAGTTACTCTTGACTGCCATTCAAGATAAATCATTTCATATTCTGAGAGTAAATCATCGGGGTGTAGAGAGGATGTCTAATCAGGCAATAGGAATGGCCCCTGGATCCTTGAGCCTCCAAGGGCGAGTCTCATTCGTAGCTCCGCCCTAATGGAAAATACCCCACTAAAAGATTGGGCCAGCAAGACCCTCAAAGTACAAAGGGAGACACATGGAAATATCATACAAAGAGGGGATTGTTATATTCGGGGAAGAAGCGATTGTACCACCACCCTCTCCTAGAAAGTGGGGATTTGCAGGTCACGCTTGGAAATGGTCTTGTCCTCGGAATTAAGCAGACATGTTCCTTGCTTATTGTGTTCTTCTCCCCGTGGGACTTTACTGCAAGTTGTATTTTGCATCTCCATCCCAGCCCAAGTGATAATGGATTTGATGATGGGAGAAAAGGTTGCAATCATGAAAGGAAGTGATTTCAATCAGATAGTCCAGGCCACAATAGCTCTGTTAGGACCTCTGGTGCATGGGAAGATCTTCATAAGCTTGATTTCATGCATCCCTGCCTCTTGAGGTTCTATTAAGGATGGGAGAATGTCACTATAGGTTCTTATCAAGGAGCTAGAAGTAAAAGCTCTGTCAATTGGCCAGAAATTCCAAGGCTCGACCAGTATATGGATTGTTAAATAAATCCTTTGGTGGAGTGTAAACTTGGGCACCCGGTGGTTAGGCGGACAACCTCACTTTCCTCTTCATTTTTCTCAGTGGTTGGAGGAAATCCCAGAGCGATGCACTTTAATTACGAAGATAGCAACAGTAATTCTATCAATTGGCCTAGCATCTCAGAATTCATACTGTCTTTGGAGAGTTCATAAAATTTTGTGGTGGCTTGCGGCGATGATTTTCCAGTTGCTTAGCAAAGTGGAACCTATCCCTCTGACGTCAATTGACATCCAACAAAACAATTTGGTCGATTTTCTGGTTAGTTTTCTTAGTCTTGTTTTCATTTCAGTTGGGTTCCAGTTAGAATCTTTGTCAACATTCAATATTATTGTTTGTAAAAACAAAGTGTTCTTTGGAAAGCATCTCCTTGATCTTGATTCCTGGAATCGAAGCCTGGATCCGGTACGTTTGGTTGGTTGTTATCTGGAGGTAAATTTGTCAATTATAGAATTAGATCCCTACTCTCAATTTCTCACCATGGCAAATGGGAAAGCACCTCAGAAAGATTGGGAGCTAGAAGATGAGGAGTTGGTGGAGGACAATTTCACCTTCACCCACGGACTCTCTCTCAAAGTGGACTCTCACAGTTTGAATCTGTCCTTTTCCCTGGAAACTTTGACCCAGCATAGAGTGCTCATCAGAAAACTCTAGGACAAAGTGGACTTTCTTTGTAGACAGGGAGAGTCTATGCAAACTAAATTGGAAGCAAGGGCGCCATCCTCAGAGCCCTTTTTCAAGAATCAGGAAAAAGCAGAACACATTCGACCTGAGAATAATGAGAAAATGATGTTTCCAGATTTGAATGTAGTTGTGGTGCCACCAACAGACGAAGAAGTCATAAAAATAGAAAATTAGTCTAGCCTTTCGGTAATTTTGCAAAGATATGTATCGTGTATGGCAAATTTTTATGATCTCTGAATATTTTGAATTAAGTAAACCTTGATAAGCACTATAGGACTAACATATATATCAATGTAATAGACAGTAATATGACGTTGGATTTTCTCCCTTACCATCACTTCCTATTGTACCCAGCGACCTCGGTCGCGCCTTTTTATTATTAAAATTTTCACCAGTTTGTGTTAAAAAAAAATTATCAGATCTCGTAATTAGAAAAATCAACATGGTATCAGAACTCTATTGAGATTTTTTGTTGCACATTTGTTTTCAAGCTCGTTGAGCATTTATTGGACAACATTGGCACTAATTTTACCACAGAGCAACTCACCTTGCCCTAGCGCATCTACTAGTGCTCTCAAATTGACATTCGGTCAAGGTTGAAACTTTAGAGTTTCAAGCTTGTTGACATTCTTCAGTTTCTCTTTCATTTTTTTCTCTTGTTCCGAGCAGGTTACCATGGAGGAATGATTGGTTACAACACTAGAAAAGTGTTGTTCTTGCTCTTGTTTTGGGCAGGTTACTTTGGAGGAATGATTGGTCACAACACTAGAAAAATGTTTTTCTTTCCTTTTGTTATTGCTTTTGTTTCGGGCAGGTTATTGTGGAGGAATGATTGGTCATAACACTAGAAAAGTCTTGCTCTTGTTTTGGGTAGGTTACAATGGAGGAATGATTGGTCACAGCACTTGAGGAGTGTTATTCTTGTTCTTGTTCTTGTTTCGGGAAGATTAGAGGTGATAGCTCTGAGAGGGAGCTATAGTGATGGTTACAGGTGGAAATAGGTCATATGGTCTCTGGTTTGATACATGGAGCAGACTATCAAGACAACGAGTTTTGTAAATACCAGTATACATGCATGTACCGAAGGAGAAGAGAACAAAGTTAGAACCTTCTGGAAAGAAGGATACTTTTGTGGGATATAGAGACTCTCATATGGAGATTGATAATGAGGACCAGGAGGCTCCGAAGGATGACCATACAAATCCCTCTAGTCCATTTTTTCATCCTTAATCAGAATATCAAGAGAAGTCGGTATAGCCAGTAGGGTCAGTGGATCTACCTAGAGATGTTATAGTGACTAGGAAGAGGTTGAATTGGCTTCGTGATACTTTCCAGGATGAAGAGAGACATTCATCTCCCTGTGGTACCTTCAGGGAGAGAAAATGACCTATAGTTTCTTGAATCAGATAGAGTCACAGTTATGATCAGGAGCAGGTGGATCCACTAGTGGTGAGGCAAATGGCCCCACCAAGTACCAACTCAGAGGGATTCAACCCTCAAGATCCAGTAGGGAGGAGCATCCTCCCAAGATAGTTCATAGGAGATCGGACTTCATAGGAGGTCAGTAAATGCAGAGGGAGAAGATGGCTCCGGAGATTGTGAAAACTCAAAGGGAGTCAGGTTTCAGAGGGAGCATGTGAACCCAGAGTGAGCTTGATCTAAGAGAGAGTCAGTTGGCTCATAGGGAGAGGCACAGAGGGATTTCTCCCTCTGGTTCAGGTGGGGGAGAGACATCTCCCAGGACTGACAGACATGTGTCATAAGTTGAGGATGCTAGAAAGAAGCTTCAGAGGAAGGAGGATTCTAGGATATGTGAGACCTCCAAGAGGATCCATTTGTTTCAGTAGGTTTTTCTATAGTGACAGAGGAGGCAACCAGTCAGGAGGACCAGGGTATGGGATTTGCCTTAGTCATAGTGGGAGTATCCAGTGAGGCAGGCTAGACAGCAGGGTTTGATTCAGTGTTAGAGGGAGTTATCCTCAAAGTTTGAAATGAAGAATCATGGTTTGATGCATTATTTCTTGATATTAGAGGTGTGGCAGAGACCAGGCAAGATATTCCTTGGACAAGGGAAGTACACGGTTGATATCTTGAGCAGATTTGGTATGATGGACTGCAAGTCCATGGCTACACCTATGATGACAAATCTAAAGAATCTGAGTGATTCTACTTCAGATTCATATTTGGTTGATCCCACTATGTATAGGTCGCTTATTAGATCCTTAATGTACATGGTTAACACCATGCCAGATATTCTCTTTGTGGAGAGCACCCTGAGCCAATATTTGGTTGAAGCCAAGGCAATTCCATTGGGTTGTAGCAAAGCATGTGATGAGGTACCAACATGGTACAATTAGATATGGTTTGTCTCAGGTGGTGAAGTGAGGTTGCAGGGATATATAGATTCTGATTGGGCGAGGAGTGCAGTGGTCAAATTGAGCACCTCGGGGTGCTACTTCAGCTTGGGATCAATTACGATTTTTGGGATAAGCAAGAAGTAGGTTTTTGTAGCACTCAGTATAGAAAAGATGGAGTATATCGCAGCAAGTGTCACAAGTCGTGAAGCAATGTGGCTTTGAAAAAATCTTACATGACTATTTTATTAGGAGCTTGAGATCAAATATTACTTCATCCGAGACATGATGCAGAAGCGAGCAGTGAAGCTTCAACACATATCCACATATGAGCAAATAGCAGATGTTGTCACCAAGAATATGTCTAGAGAAAAGTTTTTTTACTTCAAGGACGAGCTTGGTGTGATGCAAAATGTCTCTCTCGTTGAGAGGGAGTGTTGATGTTTGAGAAGCATCGGGCAGACGTTCTCCTAGGATTGGCCATGGTGATTTGACTAGTGGAGAATGGTCGAGGTGCAGTCTTCGAAGGACAGAAGACTCATGTTGTTGATGGTTCTCTAGGAAGAAGCATTGGGAAGACATTCACTCACAGGGGTGTACTAGTGGTGAATGGCCCAGGTGCAGTCTTCGAAGGATAGAAGGATCGAGGTGCTAGTGTTCCTCTAGTGTGTGGTTGCATCAGGCATCATTCTCCTAGGATTGGTAGTTTAACCAGTGGATAATGATAGATTCACTTACATGGGTTTACCTATAAGTGAAACTCACTCACAAGGGTGTACTTGTGGTGGTGAGTGGCCCAAGTAAGCATGAGACAAAATATTTTGAATATTGATATTTGATTGATAAAAGATAAAAAGATGATTACAAAACCCTCGTGACGTTTTGCTATATAGCATTGATTGGTCATTAGGTGAGGAGGTTTGTGCCTCTTTGATGAAGAGGTATGTGCCTCTTGATTTAATTGAATGATTATTTATTATTTATTTATTTATTTATTATTATTATTATTATTATTATTATGTTTGTAATATTGCCACCCACTTAAGATTTTTCTTTTTCCTCAAAGCAAGGGTAGTGATGGGTATTGTCGGAGGAAATGTTTTGACTCCCATGATGAATCTTCTTCTAGAAGGTTTGTCCATTTGATGAGATATTCTTTAATGATTCTGGAACATAATACATTTTCCTTAGTGGCGAGAATACATTATGGTTCTAAAATAATTCATCCTTTGTGATCGAATTCAGGGATTTATATTTGCATTGGTTAATCTTTCCCAAACACTTTCTTGGGACACAAGACGTGGAAGACATTATGGATGTGACAATTTTCTAGAAATTCTAATCCATAAGCAACTTTGCTAATATTTTTGTTAATTTGAAAGGGTCCATAGAATTTTGGAGCCAATGTGTTCTTCCCTTGTTGCTTAAGGGATAATTGTTTGTAGGGTTGAAGTCATACAAACACCCAATCACCTTCTTCAAATTATCTTTCTAACCTATGTTGGTATGTTAGTTGTTTCATTTGATTACAATTTGTTGCTAGGTTTTCTTTTAATATTTGGACGGTTTTTTGTTCTTCCTCTAGCTTATTCCTTACTGCTTGGACCTTAGAATTAATTAGTGAAAAATCTTTCCATTTAGGTGGTTCATAACCATATAAGGCTTGGAAAGGAGACATTTTGGCGAAAGTGTGATATGTAGAGTTATACCACCATTCAGCTAAATGTAACCATTGAGAGCAGTTATTTTTCTTATATGTCACAAAACATTGTAGGTAAGTTTCTAATCATTTATTTACAATTTTTGTTTGACCATCTATTTGTAGATGGTAGGTGGAGCTCGTATTAAGGGATATTTATATTTGCTTGCAAAAATCTCTCCAAAATTTTCCTTTAAATTTTGCATCCCTGTCGCTGACAATAACCTTCGAAAATCCATGCAATTTATAAATGTTTTTTCAAAAAACATTTGTGATTTGCTTTGTTGAGTCAGTTTTCCTGACTGCCATGAAATGTGCATATTTTGTGAATCTATCAACCACAACAAAAATTTTATCCTTCCCATCACACATGGGTATCCCTTCAATGAAATCCATTGAAATCTCTTCCCATTTTTGGACAGGAACATGTAGGGTATTAAGTAATCTTGGAGTCATAACATTTTCATTTTTCTTCCTTTGACATATTTCACATTCGGCAACAAATTTTTGAATATCCTTATTCATTCCTTTCCAATAGAATGATTGTCATGCATTATAGTAGGTTTTGAAAAAACCCACATGTCCTGATGTTGGGGAGATGTATCACTCCTTTAAGACTTTCATTTTGAATTTTGAAGACGGAATTAGATAGATTCCTCCCTATACCATAAAATGTCATTTTTCCAATCAAATTTGGGATTTTGGTTCGGATTGTTGATTATTGAGTTGGATTGATGATCTTTGGCATATTCGACTCGGAACTCATCTAACCAATCGGGAATTACTATTTTTTTTGCATATGCTCTTACGTCTTCATCTTTTCGTGATAATGCATCAGCAGCTACATTGTCTTTCCCTCCCTTTTTTGTGTATTATTTCCATATCAAAGGTGGAAAGTTTCTCCATCCACTTTTTTTGTTTTGTGGAAAAAAAAAATTGTCTTAGTAAGTATTGAAGATTATTATGATCAGTATGTATCGAAAATTTGTTTCCTAAGAGATATTGTTGCCACTTAGCTAATGCATGCATAATGGCTAACATTTCCTTATTATACGTAGATTTTAACTCTTCCCTTCCGTTGAGCTTTAGATTTTCAAATGTTATTGGGTGGCCATCTTGCATTAGTACTACTACAAAGGGTTTTGTAAAATTTGCCATGTTCTAATTCATTATGCATCACATTCTACTGCAAAGGGTTTTGTAAAATTTGGTGTTGCTAACACAGGTGTAGACGACATAACCCTTTTTAAATGTTTCGAAACATTGTTCTGCATTATTATCCCATTTGAAGCAATTTTTATTTAAGAAGTTTGACAACGGTGTTGTCAAATGAGAGTAGTTCTTGATAATTCTTCGATAATAACCTGTTAATCCAAGGAATCCCCTTAGTATTAATATGTTCTATGGTTTGGGCCAGTTTGTGATTGCCTTGATTTTATCAGGGTCCACCTTGACTCCTCGAGATATAACATGACCAAGGTATTCTATTTCTTCTTTACCAAATGAACATTTGGACAGTTTTGCATAGAACTGATTTTTCTCTAAGAGAGAAAGAACATACTCTAAATGCTTCATATGTTCCTTCCAAGTTTTACTGTAAATAAGAATATCATCAAAGAAGACCAATACGAACTTCCTTAAGTAGGGCCGAAAGAGTTGATTCATAGTTGCTTGGAAGGTAGTTGGGGCATTGGTTAACCCGAACGGAATGACTTTAAACTCAAAGTGACCTTCGTGTGTCTGAAAAGAAGTTTTTGGTACGTCCTCTAATCTTACTCGAATCTAGTAGTACCATGATCTTAGATCCAATTTTGAGAAGTATTTAGCTCCATGAAGTTCGTCTAGTAACTCATCTATGAAGGCTATAGGAAATTTGTTTTTTATAGTTATTTTATTTAACCATCGATAGTCTATACATAGTCTGAAAGATCCATCCCTTTTCCGAACCAATATTATTGGGGTTGCATATGGGCTCTTGCTTGTCATAATAACCCCAAATTTCAGTACGTCTTGAATTAGCTTATCTATTTATGTCTTATGGTGGTGAGGGTATCGATAAGGTTTGATATTAACTGGTGTTGAATCTGACTTGACCTTGATTATATGCTCCATCTTTCTTTCAGGTGGCATCTTCATAGGAAAATCTTTGAATACCTTGTCATATTTTTGGATTAGTGTTTGAATCTCAGGTTGTTAAGATTGGACTATTTTTGTTGTTAATAACTCCATTTGATAATAGTGTGCCATGTAAGTTGGTGCTCCTTTTTGAATTAGGTTCTCCATTTGATGTGAGGATATAATTTGGGTGGGAGGTGGTTGGAATCCATATAATTTGTATCATCTACCTTCCCATTTGAATTTTATAAATTGTTTTTGGTGATTTGCATAATAGGTTCCTAATGTTTGTAACCATTGAATTCCCAAGACGACATCTACTCCTCCCAAGGGTATTGTGTAGAACCATGTTCCCAATTCATAATCTTCTATATGAAGCTTGACCTTGTGACATTTTCCTACTCCATCAATTTTTCTTCCATATGCAACCATCACTCTTATATATGTGGTTGGATATACAAATAGGTTTAATTTCCTTGCAACATTTATGTCCATAAAATTGTGGGTGCTCCTTGTATCTACAAGAATGGTGACATTCTCTGTTTTTACATGTCCTTTTGGTTTTAATGTTTATGGTTGAGCTATTCCTATAATTGCTACCAGGGATATCTTGGGCATGGCCTCTTTTGGTTTTGTATTGGGGCCATCACCTTCATTTTCGTTTTCGTTATTTGAATCTCTTTCAGATGTGTTTGATTCTTTCTCTGCCTCACAAGTATATAATTTTTTATTGTTTCAATTGTGACCAGGCGACCATTTGTCTCCACAATATCGACATTTTATTTCCCATTTTTTGTTTGAATCCTAATGATTGGTTTCACCTTCCCTCAAATGAGGTGGTACATATTTGTTAGAGTTGCTTCCAGAGTATTTCTATGTTCTATCATCTGAATATTTATTTAACTTGTCTGGATCTATGAATGATGATTTTTTGAACTTATCTTTTTGTTCTATTAGCCTTGTTGCATGTCTAGCATCTTCGATAGTTTTTGGATTCTACAATTTAATTTCACTACAGATGCAATCTTTTAAGCCACATATGTACATTTTGATGAGTTGCTCAGCCGTGAAACCGTAGTGCCTTATTGTTAGGACCCCCCATTTGTGTGTATAATCGTTTACATTTCCCTTCTATTTGAGATGCATGAACTTTTTATACATGTCACCATCCTCTTCGTCATGAAATATTTTAAGTAGGGTTGTTGTGAAGTTATTCCAATGGAAGGAACGGGCATCACATTTCCTGGACCACCAAAGGTACCAGTCATAAGCTTCTCCTTCTAGACTGTTGGAGGTTGTCATTACCTTCTCTCATTCACCTAGCGGGGGGTTTGATTCAAAAATTCCACCCTTTTTGTTTATCCAAACAACATCTCCTCTATTGTCCTTGCCATCATACTTTGGTAACTCCTTTTTAAATTTATGGTAATATCTATCTTGGAATCTGAGGATGTGCATATTTCTCGAAAAAAATTCCTCTGGAATTTCCCGATTTCCTTGAGTTTCTGAATTTATTTCTCGTATTTCTGGACTTAGTGGTGCTCTTCGATAAGCTAGGGGTTCTGCAAATATGGCCTCGAGACATTCCATTAATTGTTCAATTTTTTTACTATGTTCATCAAGTCTTCTTTTTGTTTCACTTTTATCATTTTCGGAGAGCACCAATAATATTTCTCCTTGTTGTATTAACTAATCAATTTTGTTGTCAGTCTCTGGTAATTTGTCGACTTTTTCACTCATGTCTTTTTGTGTTTTTTCCACATTGTTGAGTCGGTATCTTACACAATTGGCATCATCTCTACATTTGTTTATGTCTACTTTTAGCTCATCATTGTTAACCATTTTGTTGAATTTTAAAGTTCTTCCAATTTGTCCTCTTTTATATATATATAGTATATATATTTATTAATTATATATTATAAAATATTTATTAATATATATTATAAGATATATTAATCAATATATATTAATTATTATAAATATATGTTTATATTAATTTTATTATATATATAATATATATTATATATAATATTTTAATAACACATATATTATAATTAATATATAATTAAAGGAGGGGTGGGGGTGTTGGCAAATAGGAAGTAGGGAGGAGGAAGATGCGTCGGGTGGCATGATGGACAGGATGGCGGACGGTGGTAGACAGGACGGTGACTGCAGACAGGAGCTACCAGGGAAGTTTGTGGTGGTGTGGTCAGGGGTGGCTGGGATGGGATGCACAGGACAATGAGGAGTGTTGGGTCTACAGGATGATGGGAGTGTTCGATTTACAGGGGTGCGGGGTCTGCGGGGGGGGTTCTACAGGAGGTTTTTCAAGGTGAGGGTCTGTGTGGGTTCTTCGAGGGGGTTAGACATCGAGGAATGGTTACGAGGATTAGGGGGTATGAGTTAGGAACAAGAACATGGGTGGGGGGTTAGGAACATGAGACGGGGTGAGGGAAAATGTACAGGTGGGGGGAAATGAGACGGGGTTTTGAGACGAACACAAGGACTGTGTGAAAATTAATGGTCAAAGATAGATCAGAACGAAAGCTCTAATACCACTATAACAAGTAAACTTTTCTTAATGAGACAGAATATTATGAATATTGATATTTGATTTATAAAAGATAAAAAGATGATTACAATACCCTTGTAACGGTTTTCTATATAGCATTGACTAGTCACAATGTGAGTAGGTCTGTACCTCTTTGATGAAGAGGTACATGCCTCTTGATTTAATTAAATGATCATTTATGATTTATTATTATTATTATTATTATTATTATTATTATTATTATTATTATATTCGAAACATTCTCCCAGATATGGCCTAGGGAGAAGGATACATTTACTTCTGAGGTAAATGGGCTCAGGCATAGTCCTTACTTACAAAAGTTTATGTGTGGACTCGAGATTCTTGAGGTGCTTCCACATGTCAGATATCATCGGACATCATTCTCCCAAGATTGGTAATTTAACCAGTGAAGAAGGGCAGATTCACTCACAAGGGTTTACTTGTGGTGACATTCACTCAAAAGGGTGTACTTTTGGAGGTGTGGTATTCATTGAGACCTGATGTGCTAGAAATAGTTGTGTGGAGATGGATCATCAACACAGATCATGAATAAAATTTGCTATGACAAAAGAAATCCAAGTATGGAGAATGTATCCCTTGTTGAGAGGGAGTGTTCAAGTTTTGCAACTTCGGGCAATCATTCTCCATAAGAAAATACAAAGAAACCATTATAGAAGACCCTAGAATGCACTAGAAAGAAATAAATGACAAGAAGACCAAGTCGGCCCATTAGAAAATTTGTAAAGGAAACAAAAGAAATGAAATAAAGTTAAACGACAAAAAATGACAAGTCATCCCTACCAATAAAATAAGGTGACTTGACAAGTTGGCCCTGTCAGTTACAGTTGCAGTTGTAGTTGGCAGTGATAGTTGCAGTTGAAGTTGCAGTTGCACAAATTTTGAGGTGTGATGTATTTGTCTAGTGGTTCACTAGTATTGAGGGATCTTCCTCATACTAGGGTGAACTTATCTTGTGATGGGTCTCTTCATATTTCTGGTAATGTATTTGTGAACTTGGATTAAATTTATTCTAGAGAAAAAAGTTTGTTGGGTTTTTATCCCGAGTTCGGGTTTTCCCAGGATAAATTTTGTCTATTATGTATGGCTATCCCTCTATGATTATGTTATTTCTACTGCATTTTTATTTTAGTTGAAATTTTCAATGTGTAATTATTCTATGATAATAGTGGCATTAAAATTAGTTTGAAATCATAAGGTAATAATTATCAGATCTGGAAATTAGAAAAATCAATAGAATCTTGTGATCGTGCACCTCTTGAGGGAATGCGCACCATGACATTTCTCTCTTGGTTTCTTGGCAACACCAAGGATACTTCATCTATACTACGCCTCTTCACCTAGAGCATACCCATACTTCATTCTAGGATACCAGTGAGTCACACTCCTACTCTAGTGCAACACTTGTATACTTAGACAATTGTTAACATATTAACACTTGGTCATATATAAGCATACATACATGAAAATGAGGAACTAAGGGAACAACATCATAAAAAATGAAAGACAAACACACATATAGTGCAGGAGGCACAAACCATGCCTAATAGTTGGCTAAGTCTTTTTTATTGCAAAATAGTTACAATATGAGCACTATCGGCTCAGTTTAAACCTTGGCAGAGTCACACGACACACCTCAC
This sequence comes from Picea engelmannii, assembly GCA_009831015.1. Taxonomy (NCBI): domain Eukaryota; kingdom Viridiplantae; phylum Streptophyta; class Pinopsida; order Pinales; family Pinaceae; genus Picea; species Picea engelmannii. The sequence goes on from ML808467.1 coordinate 22,825, forward strand.
TTCACGAAGACACTCATACACAGATTCATCACACCAATATTTTTTGTTACAACCTCATGTAGTGCACCTCAGGAATTCCCTCAACCACAGACTTGATGTCTCTTCATTTTCACAGACTTCACAGATTTTAGTTTTACCTCACACATGCCTCCAACAGACATTTGTTTCCAAACTTTCCCAAAATCATCCCAAAAGGAGGTTGCTCCACTTTGTCCACCAAATCCACCTCAAAGAAACATAAGTCCTCCCATGTGGAGTGACTTATATCCTTAGGGGAGATCACCCCTTTTTGTCTAAGCCTGCCTCAGAACCACAGAGCTCCTCTTGATCTCGTCCAAGTTGCCTCCCTTGGTTGTGTTCCCATGTGTCTTTATAGGTGCCAATCCATGCCAAGCATGGCATCTCTATTCCCATGGGTAAGTTGACCCATCGATTCACCAAATCACACCCCTTCGCAAAGTTGGATCAAATCCTCATGTGGGTGCATTTGGGAGGCTTTCCCAGCCAACCCACTAAATGCCTCATCCTGTCATCTCGTCGACCCACTGAACGCCTTGTTTTGTCGTTTGGTTGACCCATTAAATTCTTGGTCGACGCCCCCATCTGTCTAACTGGATATTCATCTTGGGTGTGCACATCCCTTAGGTGAGTCGATTTGACTCGCTTAAGTGCACCCCCCATGCCTTAGATGATTTTCCTTCATTGATGGAGTGCCTAAGTCTTGCCTTCAACTCTTTGTCAAATCGTTAGTTGTCTGACTTGTCTCGCAAGGAATATCGAGTGTAATCACCCCTTGGCGTGAGTCATGCCCAAGGAACCCCAAATCTCCCCATATATGAAGACTTTGTTTATTCAAATGCATTGAGCGTCTTGCCTATCTTATTGCCTATGTTTTGGTTTGTGGTAGAAGTGTGCGCACCTGGGCTTGGCGCCCAGGCCTTACAACAATTATTTTAATGGAAGTTGGATACAATTTATTTCACATGTTACCATCAATGGTTATATGAATGTTCTAGTTTATTCTATTAAGAATGATTATTCTTTCCCATACCCTAAGAAACTTAAGTTGTATTTAAAAGTTCTAAGAAAAAGTTACAAATCCTAAGAGTTGAAATACATATGTATTGTCTCATTCCATTTCATGATTAATGAAAAAGTTACAATCTTATAAAGCCACGTATTGTCCATAAGACATTACTTATCACATGCAAGATGTGGTGAGAAAATCCAACTCACAAGTAGGGTACCATCTTCAGCATCTTCGATTTATATAAAATTTGGAAAGTCACTAAAATGACACATTATGTTCTTTGTAATGCGTACAAACCAAAGCCATCATGTAAATCATCCACTTGTTGACATTATTTCATTGAGAGGCACTTTATAAACCAATATAGAGGAGATGTGAAACATAATGTAACACTGACAGGACATAGGTCTACCAAAAATAATAGTTAAAAACAAATTAAATTGAAAACAATCTAGTATGTGAAGTCATGTTAATACAATAATATTGATTCATTAATATAAAAATATACAAAAACCATCACTAGAAGGAAAATGTAATAACAAAAGGCATCAGTAAACAACCTTCTACGACATTAGATCAAAATTCATATTTGTATTGTCATGACCCATGTTATTATTAAATATATAAATAAATAATAATAATAAAAGGAATATATCTATTCTCCTAAAACGGTCATAATAAGTACTTATATAAATAAATAATAATAAATAAGTATATAATAATTATCCTAAATGGGGTCGTAATAAGCACTTATTATGGATATTTGGGTAATTAAAGAAAATGGTAAAATAAGTAACAATAATTATGGATCAACCCTAAAATATAATAATAAAGTAAATAAAGGATCTTAGGGATCTGGTTCTTTACCACGGATGTACTCTATCTAAAGAGGGAAAAGAAGGAGAAAATGACATCTCTATTTTGGATGAGATATAGAGAGGAAAAGGCTAAGGAATCGCTAGCATAGTAGTATAGTAGATTGGGACTTGTGGGTGACATGCTATTGAAGATTAAAGTGGCAAGATCTATGGTTGGGTGGAGAGTCATCCCTCATTTTGTTGTTGTGTTTTCTGGATCAAGATCAAGGTATGGCTACATTTATCAAGTCACCAAGTTACAAGTAAGATGGGTTCTTCACCACAAGTAATCTCCCTTACCTCTCATTACTCATCTCAATAAGAATTTCAATGAAGAATCGATGGCTATTGGGGTTAGTAGATCTGGCTATTACATGGGTAAATTTTGTGTTGTACTTTTCTTTAGTAAATTGGACCACTACATGTATGGTTGTGACTTTGAATAGAAATTTGGATGTCTTCCATTACAAGTTTGGATTATGCACCTTTGATAGAGGTATCATATTACACTTTTTGGTTTTGGTTTCCTCTAATATACTATGTTGTTTCTTTTATTTTTAAATCCAAAAGTGTTTTTCAATTGTGTGGAGATTCTAAGCCGAGTTGTGGCGTTTCTTATATTTCTTTTTCATATGTGTCAATGTATTCCTAAGAGTAACCATTGATAATGACGGAATGAATCTCTATTGTGTTGGTAGACTTCAAGGTTCATGCAATATATACACCTTTCCAACCCCAATGTTCTTACTATTTGAAATTGTCACGATCGCATGCATTGTTGCTCCACATAATGTATGATAATGCACCTATGTTCTGTGGTTTTAAAAAATCCATTGCCATTATGTGATATTGTCTTTTGTCTAATGGAATTTGAGTACTTGGAGATGGTGTGTTCCCTACAAATTATTTCCAAATGCATTGCATACATGCACGTAAATAAATTAAATGAATTTCTCAATGTTTTATCTCTTTAAACTTCATTCTTGCCACTTCATTGTGTGTTCCTTTCTGATGGAACATTAGTAATATTATGCTTCCAGTTAAATAATGCTTATAGAAATATATACATTATAAGGAAAATGCGCTTCTTTTGTGGAAGCACTTCTCCCTATTTTTCTTTTGGTGGTCGTGCACAAGCAAAGGTTTTCTATTTTATATGCCTAAAAATAGTCCAGGACATGGGTGATTTATGATAACACACACCAGTGCACTTAGATATCTAAATGCACTACAAAGAATGATTCAAAAGGTGGCCTCCCATTCTCGAATTTTGCAAAACATAATTTTTATTTTTTTTTGTTAATCTAAATTCCCCCACAATGTGCACTAAACATATAAATGCATCGGTGCATATTGATACAAGGCACGCCATGTTAGGTTGTGAATTTGTAAAAAAATCTATTTACAAAAATAGTATGTGGTGCTTGCTACAACTATAAATACATCGGTGTGTCATGGTACAAGGTGCATCACAATGAGGTTAAATAAATAAAAAAATACCAAACCACATTTGAATTTTGTAAAAGAAGTTATTTTTAAAACAATTGCCATGCGGTGCACTCTAAATATACAATTGCATCGGTGCATCTTGATACAAGGCATGCCTCGCTTTTGGGTTAAATAAAAAAAAAAAAAAAAACTTAAATTTTGTAAAATAATCTATTTAATAAGTTACATTGTGGTGCTTACTAAAAGTATAAACTCACAAATGCCTAACCCTTCTAGGCACACTGTGATAGGGTTATATATTTTTTGTAAAAATGCTCAATGCATCCTAGGCCTATAATCACACTAGTGTGTTATGATACAAGGCACGCCATGGTATGGTTAAATAAATAAAATTTTGACAAAAAATACCAAAGTGATTCCTCATTTCTACTACCCACCATTGCTCCCAATGCCTTCAAGCACTAGTGCTCTTTGTCCCTATACTATTGTCCCATGCTTCTGAATTGCTCCATTTCACCAGCAATCTTCATCGACCATGAAGTCCAAATTTTTTTCAAATATTTCACAACCCTTGCCCAAAGAAAAACATTATTTGTCATTTTTGTGGCAACGTGCCTCCACGAAGGATATGAGACCAAGTAATTTCTTTTCTATAACTTAATTCACATTTTCAACATTTTAGTTCGTAAATTCAATTTTTTTCGTTTAAAAAAAATCCACCAATGTGGTCCTTTGTAGATTCATGCATTGTTTGACGATGTGTTTATAGGTCACACTGCTTGGAGTGCTCCTTAACATTCTAATAATATCAATGATTTGAAAATGGTTGACACGTGAATTTATTATGTTATTCGACATGCTACGGGTTGTTATGGAGCATCGTTATTAGGGTAAAATATTCATGCACATTCACCATGAAACATAGGCAAGTATGCCTTATAATAGTGGTGCACCAATGGATGAATCAACATAGCATCAATGATTCTACCCACTCACATTAGTGCATTGATATGACAAAAGTGTATGTTCCTACGATATGCAATGTATTGACATGGAATAGTGGCACCATTATTTGGTGTTAGGGATTATTTAATGCCCACTATTATACATAAGATATGTATGCCTCAAGATGGTGGTGCATGTGTGGATGACTTAGCATAACATAATATATTTGACTTATTTGATTTCTAAGCCTTAAGAGGTCTGTCTGAGGAAGTTTTTTTTTACATAGCACCTCTAACTCCTACTGCTTGCGAAATGTATCTGTCATACTTAAGGTTTCCTCGTCGTAGTTGATCCGAATTATTTTCGGAATGAAATGAAAGCAGAGATATTACAATGAAATACACACAAAAATTGCCAAAAATTTAGAAATACAACAATACATGATTTATATTAATGAAAGAAATGTACAGAGACTGTAAAACTACAGAGTGCAAGACTCGTTGGAATGGTGGTAGCTTTATCTCTGAGAAGAGATGTGACAGCTACGCTCATTCGCAAGAAGATGATTACAATGAGGATATGAAGGCATTTTTATGATAAACATGAATTCCAAAACCCTAGACATCCAAAAACCTAACCCTAGGAGATGAAGCGCCAAAAGTCATGTGGGCCTCGTTGGGGTAAGTTAGTACATTAACTTCCTGGGGTTGTAACTTTTGCATACGATCTTCGTCTTAGGCGTGTGATAGCCCATTGGAAAGGTCTTTTCGAGAAATATGAATTATGTCATCAAACTCTAACTTTGTCTACAATTTGACTGTGGAAAGCCAAGAAAACATTGTTTAGAGCCCAAAAATGGCCCTAAAAGTATGGAAAGATGTACTGACATCAAAACTTCTAAAATAAGCCAGTTGGAATAGGTGGGCGGCCACCAATATCATCTTGGATGTTGTGTGTTGGAGTTCCTTCACACACATATAGGATTTATTTCTCCAGGTTTTTCCTTGTTTATTAGTCATAATTAGTCATTATCCAATCTCCTATATTTTAGGGGAGAATTTTCCACCTGGAGAATATTCTCTTTCAATTGACACTTCAGTTTGACTAGTTGAGTTGAGTTTAGATGTTGCAATGGTTTTGTCACCATGCAACATTGGTATCATCACCAGCTAATGCGCACTTTCCTTTGGATCATCACCATACTGGTGCATTACCCTTGACTCCCTGACTTAACTCCTCACTACTCTTTGTTCAGTCAATTAATTAAAGACTAGTTGACTAGTTAACTCAACTAGGTGGTCGTTCAGTCCTGTAACTACCTGAGAGACTAGACTAGGTGGAAGTTTATTCATGTAACTGTTGGTGTGTTTCCAGATCACTCTAGACCACCACTATGGTGCATTGGTTCTCCTATGGTGCGCACTCATTGAGTTATACATAGTATATCATGTGTAAATTATTCATTAATCATAATGGTTAATGAGAATTCTTTCATTCTTCCTCTCCTTCTTCTTCTTTCTCCAATTTTCTCTGTAAATGTGTGTATTATTGTTTATATGGATCTATTTTGTGCAGTTTCAACACATTTACATGGTATCAGAGTCGACGGACTGCTAAGCAAAATCTACACCAAAAAAAATTGCAGGTACAAAAGATTGAAGACAGCGGAAAGATGGATTTCCAAAAAGAATTCATTCTTACACCTTACAACTATTTTTCATAGAAGGAGAAAATAGCCATACATATTCAAACCAGAGGGTTGTATAGGTTAACTTTGAATACAAATACAGAACCGACATTAACCATAGAAAAATCCAAGTACTTAAATCGCATGGATGAGGCACTCGGAACAATTTGCAATCTAATTTCTCCCGATCTCATTTTTCACATATCTTCCTGTAAGACTCCCAATGAAGCCTGGACCACCTTGGAAGGGCTCTTTGGAAAATAGGATTAGATGAGGGGACACATGCTGGAGGTGGAACTGCTCACATTGGATCCAAAAAGCTTCGACAATATCCAAGATTTCCTTACAAAATTCAAGGATTTACTATCGCAACTCAAAGCTTGTGGGGTTGATAAATCGAAGGAGGAGAAAAAAATGGTTCTCACCATTCTCTCCAATATTGGTCTTGAATTCTCTATATTTGTATCCATGTTCCATTCTGTCAAATTTGCCTCTAGAGCCACCTGGAAGATGCCTTCTCTTGAGGACTTTATCGAATCCCTGACACAAGAGAAAACCAATATCATCAACATGGGCACAATCAAAGGCCCAAGGGTGCATGCACTCACTGTGCATGATGGAATCCACAAATATCGGAAAAAGATAAATGGAAATCTCATGCACATCAGAAGAAGGAAGGGTACACAAAACCCTTCACCGATGCCTCTGGATCCAAAGGGGAGAAATGTTTGTACTGTCACAAAGGATTCCATCCAAAATCTGCATGCATGCAAAATAAAATAGATCTAATGTCTCAAATACTTCAGAAAAATAACCTTGGAGATCGCATCCCCGAGGGTGCCAAGAAGAAGAAGCCAGAAGATCTGAATTCCAAGAAAGGCAATTGTAGCCATGCCTTGATTGCCATCAACTCCTCTCCCAATGCTTGAATCGTAGATTCAAGAGCATCACATCACATGGCTACCTCAAAAGCAGTACATTCTTCTTTGGATGCATGCAAAGGTCCTCCTATTCTGATGGGGGACAACTCTTCTGTCGAAGTCACCAGCAAAGGAAGGATTGAACTCACCAACAGAAGCTTCAAGAATGTGTTGCACGTTCCCAAACTTTCTATCAACCTTCTCTTTGTGTATCATATGAAGAATTCTGACACCGGAAAGAAAGTCATATTCACACCAAATTTCGTGGACATCTACGACATGAAAACCAACTCCAAGGTTGCTACCGGTGAGGTAAATCATCAGTCTAGATTGTATACTTTTTTTGAATTCATTGAACCTGATTCTGCTTTACTTCTTACTCATGCTGATGAAAGTAGTGGGATATGGCATGAAAGGTTTGGACATTTGAATTTCAGATACATGCAACAAATTAGAAAGAAAATATTGGTTGATGGTCTACCAGACATCCATTTCTCCAAGGGAGTATGTGAGGGATGTGTTCTCGGAAAACACACTCAAGAGAAATTCGACAAAGGAAAGTCTTTGAGAGCTTCTGCACCTTTAGATATGATCCATGGTGACCTTATGGGTCACTTTGCGCATCCATCCATTAGCAAAGCAAGGTTTGTTCTCATTTTTTTTTATGATTTCTCACGTTTTACTTAGATCTACTTTCTAGGGAAAAAGTTTGAGGTCTTTCAACACCTCAAATATTTCAAAGACTTGGTTGAGACACAGTCTAGAAAGAAGATCAAATTCCTTTGAATTGATAACGGGGGAGAGTATGTAAATCATGAGATCCATAATATTTTCCATGAGGCAGGAATTTAGTTGCAGCATATTGTTCCCTATACTCCGCAGCAAAACGGAGTTGCAGAGCGAAAAAACAGATCTTTAAAGGAGATGGCATCTTGCATGTTGCATGCAAAGTCACTACCATAGAGACTATGGGCTGAAGCACTTAATTGTGAAACATACATCCAAAACTGATCTCCCCATAGATCTGTCAAGGATAAGACCCACTACGAGGCTTGGAGTGGCCTCAAACCGGAAGTGACCCACTTTCGCATTTTTCGTTCACGTGCATGGGCGTGGATTCCCTCTAAAAAGAGGAAGGCAATTGATCCACAAAGCATTGAGTGATTTTTTGTTGGATACCTCGACGGTGTGAATGGATATAGGCTTATTGATCTTTCCTCAGACTGGCTCATCATTGAGTGAAGTGTCCAATTCGAGGAAAGTGTATCGCATGCACCTCAACAGCCGCATGCAAACACCTTCATTCTTCCACCTGTCCGAGATGATGAGCATGCACATGCCGACTCTTATTTGAAAGAGAGTTCTGATTCATAGGACTCAGATGATTCAGATTCAGAGTCAGTATAGTTGGATGCAGAGTCAGAGCATCCATATGCAGTTGTAGAGCCAGAGAGAAGGCCCAAGTGGGCACAGACTACTCTTCAAGATGCAATGGATCTCATTGGTGATCCAGACGACACTAGGAGGACTCGATCTAATTTCGAGGAGCCTCTTGTGGCTCTCACTTCCACTAAACCATTTCCCTCTAAGCATATTTTCTTGGTTCAGTCTTCAGATCCACAGTCTTATGGTGAGGTTGTTGGAAATCTCTGTTGGGAATCCTCCATGTAGGAGAAGTACAACTCCCTCCTTGAGAACCATACTCAGGATCTGGTTCCCCTTCCTTCTGGGAGGAAACTTGTCAAATGTAGATGGGTCTACAGGACCAAGAGCGCAGCGGATGGACAGATCAGTAGATACAAATCCAGGCTTGTCGCCAAAGGATTTCAGCAGGTTCATGGTATTGACTATGATGAGACCTTCACTCCAGTAACGAATATGGATTCCATATGATTGGCACTTTCCATTGCAGCAGCCAAGGGATGGCAAGTCCATCAGATGGACATGAAGAATGCATTTCTTCATGGTGATCTCTCTGAGGATATCTACATGGAGCAACCCTAGAGATTTATGCAGGACTCATCTTTGGTTTGTCGACTGAAGAAGTCTCTTTATGGCCTCAAGCAGGCTCTGAGTGCATGGTATGCCAAGATGGAATCCTACCTATTGTCACAAAACTTTGTACGTTGTAAATCAAACCCAAATGTCTACATGCTCAGGACGGTTGATTCACTTCTACTTTTAGTTCTGTATGTTGATGATTTTTTTATCATAGGTTGCTCGACTTCAGCAATTGTTGTAGTCAAGAGGATTCTACATGACAAGTTTTTTATGATGGACATGGGTCTGCTACACTTATTCCTTGGAATCAAGATCAGTCAGTATGCATCAGGCATCAAACTATCTCAGGCCAAGTATGCACGAGATCTCCTTGAGAGATTTCACATGACAGATTACAAGTCTGCTCTGAATCCTTTCCTATCAGGAGTCAAACTTGAGGATGGTGGAGAGACTCCACTGGTTGACAGCACACTATCTAGACATCTAGTGGGGAGCTTGTTGTATCTCACACACTCTAGACCAGACCTCTCCTATGTAGTTGGCACAGTTTCTAGGTTCATGCAGGAGCCGCATGAGCTACATTAGAAGGTTGCAAAGTGTATCCTTCGATACGTACAGGGCACCATAACCTTTGGGATTCATTATGTAGAAAAATCTACATAAGATCCCATCGGGTTTACTGATTCTGACTGGGCCGGTGATAGAATTGATTGACAGTCCACATCTAGTTACTCACTTGGTCTTGATTTTGAGCCTATATGTTGGTCGAGAAAGAAGCAAGACACCATTTCTCTATCTTCATTCGAGGCAGAGTACAGAGGGGTAATTAACATAACCATCCAGGATATGTGGCTATAACATTTTCTCACTGAGTTGGGCATTCAGTTTCATTGGTTGATCATCATCTGGTGTGACAACCGAAGCACTTTGAAGTTCTGCAGAGATCTAGTTCAGAGGCAGTGGACGAATCACATCAAGATCCACATGCACTACATCTGGTACTTATTACGTGAGGGGATCATTGACTTACAGTTATGTCCTTTAGCAGAATAGACAACGGACATCTTCACCAAGACCTTCACTAAGCAAAAGCTTCATTCTCTATGAAGTCATCTTGGAGTGAAGGACACAGTTTCCTAGCAACTGCAGTTCTTCTTTTTACATACATTGTACCTTGAGGGGGGGGGGGTTCCCATGAGGTTTTCCCTATTTCCTCACTTTATTTCAATGTATCTTTTGTATTTGGGTACCTAACATGGCCTCGTTGTCGGGACCCATTCTTTATTTTCACCATAGTGATGTTCAAGGGGGGTGTTGGAGTTACTTCACACACACCTAGGATTTCTTTCTTCTAAGGTTTTTCCTTGTTTATTAGTCATAATTAGTCATTATCCAGTCTCCTATATTTTAGGGGAGAATATTCCACTTGGAGAATATTCTCTTTCAGTTGACACTTCAGTTTGACTAGTTGAGTTGAGTTTAGATGTTGCATTG
>ML808467.1:33307-85488 GCA_009831015.1 Picea engelmannii
TGGCACACTATTATCAAATGGAGTTATTAACAACAAAAATAGTCCAATCTTAACAACCTGAGATTCAAACACTAATCCAAAAATATGACAAGGTATTCAAAGATTTTCCTATGAAGATGCCACCTGAAAGAAAGATGGAGCATATAATCAAGGTCAAGTCAGATTCAACACCAGTTAATATCAAACCTTATCGATACCCTCACCACCATAAGACATAAATAGATAAGCTAATTCAAGACGTACTGAAATTTGGGGTTATTATGACAAGCAAGAGCCCATATGCAACCCCAATAATATTGGTTCGGAAAAGGGATGGATCTTTCAGACTATGTATAGACTATCGATGGTTAAATAAAATAACTATAAAAAACAAATTTCCTATAGCCTTCATAGATGAGTTACTAGACGAACTTCATGGAGCTAAATACTTCTCAAAATTGGATCTAAGATCATGGTACTACTAGATTCGAGTAAGATTAGAGGACGTACCAAAAACTTCTTTTCAGACACACGAAGGTCACTTTGAGTTTAAAGTCATTCCGTTCGGGTTAACCAATGCCCCAACTACCTTCCAAGCAACTATGAATCAACTCTTTCGGCCCTACTTAAGGAAGTTCGTATTGGTCTTCTTTGATGATATTCTTATTTACAGTAAAACTTGGAAGGAACATATGAAGCATTTAGAGTATGTTCTTTCTCTCTTAGAGAAAAATCAGTTCTATGCAAAACTGTCCAAATGTTCATTTGGTAAAGAAGAAATAGAATACCTTGGTCATGTTATATCTCGAGGAGTCAAGGTGGACCCTGATAAAATCAAGGCAATCACAAACTGGCCCAAACCATAGAACATATTAATACTAAGGGGATTCCTTGGATTAACAGGTTATTATCGAAGAATTATCAAGAACTACTCTCATTTGACAACACCGTTGTCAAACTTCTTAAATAAAAATTGCTTCAAATGGGATAATAATGCAGAACAATGTTTCGAAACATTTAAAAAGGGTTATGTCGTCTACACCTGTGTTAGCAACACCAAATTTTACAAAACCCTTTGCAGTAGAATGTGATGCATAATGAATTAGAACATGGCAAATTTTACAAAACCCTTTGTAGTAGTACTAATGCAAGATGGCCACCCAATAACATTTGAAAATCTAAAGCTCAACGGAAGGGAAGAGTTAAAATCTACGTATAATAAGGAAATGTTAGCCATTATGCATGCATTAGCTAAGTGGCAACAATATCTCTTAGGAAACAAATTTTCGATACATACTGATCATAATAATCTTCAATACTTACTAAGACAATTTTTTTTTTCCACAAAACAAAAAAAGTGGATGGAGAAACTTTCCACCTTTGATATGGAAATAATACACAAAAAAGGGAGGGAAAGACAATGTAGCTGCTGATGCATTATCACGAAAAGATGAAGACGTAAGAGCATATGCAAAAAAAATAGTAATTCCCGATTGGTTAGATGAGTTCCGAGTCGAATATGCCAAAGATCATCAATCCAACTCAATAATCAACAATCCGAACCAAAATCCCAAATTTGATTGGAAAAATGACATTTTATGGTATAGGGAGGAATCTATCTAATTCCGTCTTCAAAATTCAAAATGAAAGTCTTAAAGGAGTGATACATCTCCCCAACATCAGGACATGTGGGTTTTTTCAAAACCTACTATAATGCATGACAATCATTCTATTGGAAAGGAATGAATAAGGATATTCAAAAATTTGTTGCCGAATGTGAAATATGTCAAAGGAAGAAAAATGAAAATGTTATGACTCCAAGATTACTTAATACCCTACATGTTCCTGTCCAAAAATGGGAAGAGATTTCAATGGATTTCATTGAAGGGATACCCATGTGTGATGGGAAGGATAAAATTTTTGTTGTGGTTGATAGATTCACAAAATATGCACATTTCATGGCAGTCAGGAAAACTGACTCAACAAAGCAAATCACAAATGTTTTTTGAAAAAACATTTATAAATTGCATGGATTTTCGAAGGTTATTGTCAGCGACAGGGATGCAAAATTTAAAGGAAAATTTTGGAGAGATTTTTGCAAGCAAATATAAATATCCCTTAATACGAGCTCCACCTACCATCTACAAATAGATGGTCAAACAAAAATTGTAAATAAATGATTAGAAACTTACCTACAATGTTTTGTGACATATAAGAAAAATAACTGCTCTCAATGGTTACATTTAGCTGAATGGTGGTATAACTCTACATATCACACTTTCGCCAAAATGTCTCCTTTCCAAGCCTTATATGGTTATGAACCACCTAAATGGAAAGATTTTTCACTAATTAATTCTAAGGTCCAAGCAGTAAGGAATAAGCTAGAGGAAGAACAAAAAACCGTCCAAATATTAAAAGAAAACCTAGCAACAAATTGTAATCAAATGAAACAACTAACATACCAACATAGGTTAGAAAGATAATTTGAAGAAGGTGATTGGGTGTTTGTATGACTTCAACCCTACAAACAATTATCCCTTAAGCAACAAGGGAAGAACACATTGGCTCCAAAATTCTATGGACCCTTTCAAATTAACAAAAATATTAGCAAAGTTGCTTATGGATTAGAATTTCTAGAAAATTGTCACATCCATAATGTCTTCCACGTCTTGTGTCCCAAGAAAGTGTTTGGGAAAGATTAACCAATGCAAATATAAATCCCTGAATTCGATCACAAAGGATGAATTATTTTAGAACCATAATGTATTCTCGCCACTAAGGAAAATGTATTATGTTCCAGAATCATTAAAGAATATCTCATCAAATGGACAAACCTTCTAGAAGAAGATTCATCATGGGAGTCAAAACATTTCCTCCGACAATACCCATCACTACCCTTGCTTTGAGGAAAAAGAAAAATCTTAAGTGGGTGGCAATATTACAAACATAATAATAATAATAATAATAATAATAAATAAATAAATAAATAATAAATAATCATTCAATTAAATCAAGAGGCACATACCTCTTCATCAAAGAGGCACAAACCTCCTCACCTAATGACCAATCAATGCTATATAGCAAAACGTCACGAGGGTTTTGTAATCATCTTTTTATCTTTTATCAATCAAATATCAATATTCAAAATATTTTGTCTCATGCTTACTTGGGCCACTCACCACCACAAGTACACCCTTGTGAGTGAGTTTCACTTATAGGTAAACCCATGTAAGTGAATCTATCATTATCCACTGGTTAAACTACCAATCCTAGGAGAATGATGCCTGATGCAACCACACACTAGAGGAACACTAGCACCTCGATCCTTCTATCCTTCGAAGACTGCACCTGGGCCATTCACCACTAGTACACCCCTGTGAGTGAATGTCTTCCCAATGCTTCTTCCTAGAGAACCATCAACAACATGAGTCTTCTGTCCTTCGAAGACTGCACCTCGACCATTCTCCACTAGTCAAATCACCATGGCCAATCCTAGGAGAACGTCTGCCCGATGCTTCTCAAACATCAACACTCCCTCTCAACGAGAGAGACATTTTGCATCACACCAAGCTCGTCCTTGAAGTAAAAAAACTTTTCTCTAGACATATTCTTGGTGACAACATCTGCTATTTGCTCATATGTGGATATGTGTTGAAGCTTCACTGCTCGCTTCTGCATCATGTCTCGGATGAAGTAATATTTGATCTCAAGCTCCTAATAAAATAGTCATGTAAGATTTTTTCAAAGCCACATTGCTTCACGACTTGTGACACTTGCTGCGATATACTCCATCTTTTCTATACTGAGTGCTACAAAAACCTACTTCTTGCTTATCCCAAAAATCGTAATTGATCCCAAGCTGAAGTAGCACCCCGAGGTGCTCAATTTGACCACTGCACTCCTCGCCCAATCAGAATCTATATATCCCTGCAACCTCACTTCACCACCTGAGACAAACCATATCTAATTGTACCATGTTGGTACCTCATCACATGCTTTGCTACAACCCAATGGAATTGCCTTGGCTTCAACCAAATATTGGCTCAGGGTGCTCTCCACAAAGAGAATATCTGGCATGGTGTTAACCATGTACATTAAGGATCTAATAAGCGACCTATACATAGTGGGATCAACCAAATATGAATCTGAAGTAGAATCACTCAGATTCTTTAGATTTGTCATCATAGGTGTAGCCATGGACTTGCAGTCCATCATACCAAATCTGCTCAAGATATCAACCGTGTACTTCCCTTGTCCAAGGAATATCTTGCCTGGTCTCTGCCACACCTCTAATATCAAGAAATAATGCATCAAACCATGATTCTTCATTTCAAACTTTGAGGATAACTCCCTCTAACACTGAATCAAACCCTGCTGTCTAGCCTGCCTCACTGGATACTCCCACTATGACTAAGGCAAATCCCATACCCTGGTCCTCCTGACTGGTTGCCTCCTCTGTCACTATAGAAAAACCTACTGAAACAAATGGATCCTCTTGGAGGTCTCACATATCCTAGAATCCTCCTTCCTCTGAAGCTTCTTTCTAGCATCCTCAACTTATGACACATGTCTGTCAGTCCTGGGAGATGTCTCTCCCCCACCTGAACCAGAGGGAGAAATCCCTCTGTGCCTCTCCCTATGAGCCAACTGACTCTCTCTTAGATCAAGCTCACTCTGGGTTCACATGCTCCCTCTGAAACCTGACTCCCTTTGAGTTTTCACAATCTCCGGAGCCATCTTCTCCCTCTGCATTTACTGACCTCCTATGAAGTCCGATCTCCTATGAACTATCTTGGGAGGATGCTCCTCCCTACTGGATCTTGAGGGTTGAATCCCTCTGAGTTGGTACTTGGTGGGGCCATTTGCCTCACCACTAGTGGATCCACCTGCTCCTGATCATAACTGTGACTCTATCTGATTCAAGAAACTATAGGTCATTTTCTCTCCCTGAAGGTACCACAGGGAGATGAATGTCTCTCTTCATCCTGGAAAGTATCACGAAGCCAATTCAACCTCTTCCTAGTCACTATAACATCTCTAGGTAGATCCACTGACCCTACTGGCTATACCGACTTCTCTTGATATTCTGATTAAGGATGAAAAAATGGACTAGAGGGATTTGTATGGTCATCCTTCGGAGCCTCCTGGTCCTCATTATCAATCTCCATATGAGAGTCTCTATATCCCACAAAAGTATCCTTCTTTCCAGAAGGTTCTAACTTTGTTCTCTTCTCCTTCGGTACATGCATGTATACTGGTATTTACAAAACTCGTTGTCTTGATAGTCTGCTCCATGTATCAAACCAGAGACCATATGACCTATTTCCACCTGTAACCATCACTATAGCTCCCTCTCAGAGCTATCACCTCTAATCTTCCCGAAACAAGAACAAGAACAAGAATAACACTCCTCAAGTGCTGTGACCAATCATTCCTCCATTGTAACCTACCCAAAACAAGAGCAAGACTTTTCTAGTGTTATGACCAATCATTCCTCCACAATAACCTGCCCGAAACAAAAGCAATAACAAAAGGAAAGAAAAACATTTTTCTAGTGTTGTGACCAATCATTCCTCCAAAGTAACCTGCCCAAAACAAGAGCAAGAACAACACTTTTCTAGTGTTGTAACCAATCATTCCTCCATGGTAACCTGCTCGGAACAAGAGAAAAAAATGAAAGAGAAACTGAAGAATGTCAACAAGCTTGAAACTCTAAAGTTTCAACCTTGACCGAATGTCAATTTGAGAGCACTAGTAGATGCGCTAGGGCAAGGTGAGTTGCTCTGTGGTAAAATTAGTGCCAATGTTGTCCAATAAATGCTCAACGAGCTTGAAAACAAATGTGCAACAAAAAATCTCAATAGAGTTCTGATACCATGTTGATTTTTCTAATTACGAGATCTGATAATTTTTTTTTAACACAAACTGGTGAAAATTTTAATAATAAAAAGGCGCGACCGAGGTCGCTGGGTACAATAGGAAGTGATGGTAAGGGAGAAAATCCAACGTCATATTACTGTCTATTACATTGATATATATGTTAGTCCTATAGTGCTTATCAAGGTTTACTTAATTCAAAATATTCAGAGATCATAAAAATTTGCCATACACGATACATATCTTTGCAAAATTACCGAAAGGCTAGACTAATTTTCTATTTTTATGACTTCTTCGTCTGTTGGTGGCACCACAACTACATTCAAATCTGGAAACATCATTTTCTCATTATTCTCAGGTCGAATGTGTTCTGCTTTTTCCTGATTCTTGAAAAAGGGCTCTGAGGATGGCGCCCTTGCTTCCAATTTAGTTTGCATAGACTCTCCCTGTCTACAAAGAAAGTCCACTTTGTCCTAGAGTTTTCTGATGAGCACTCTATGCTGGGTCAAAGTTTCCAGGGAAAAGGACAGATTCAAACTGTGAGAGTCCACTTTGAGAGAGAGTCCGTGGGTGAAGGTGAAATTGTCCTCCACCAACTCCTCATCTTCTAGCTCCCAATCTTTCTGAGGTGCTTTCCCATTTGCCATGGTGAGAAATTGAGAGTAGGGATCTAATTCTATAATTGACAAATTTACCTCCAGATAACAACCAACCAAACGTACCGGATCCAGGCTTCGATTCCAGGAATCAAGATCAAGGAGATGCTTTCCAAAGAACACTTTGTTTTTACAAACAATAATATTGAATGTTGACAAAGATTCTAACTGGAACCCAACTGAAATGAAAACAAGACTAAGAAAACTAACCAGAAAATCGACCAAATTGTTTTGTTGGATGTCAATTGACGTCAGAGGGATAGGTTCCACTTTGCTAAGCAACTGGAAAATCATCGCCGCAAGCCACCACAAAATTTTATGAACTCTCCAAAGACAGTATGAATTCTGAGATGCTAGGCCAATTGATAGAATTACTGTTGCTATCTTCGTAATTAAAGTGCATCGCTCTGGGATTTCCTCCAACCACTGAGAAAAATGAAGAGGAAAGTGAGGTTGTCCGCCTAACCACCGGGTGCCCAAGTTTACACTCCACCAAAGGATTTATTTAACAATCCATATACTGGTCGAGCCTTGGAATTTCTGGCCAATTGACAGAGCTTTTACTTCTAGCTCCTTGATAAGAACCTATAGTGACATTCTCCCATCCTTAATAGAACCTCAAGAGGCAGGGATGCATGAAATCAAGCTTATGAAGATCTTCCCATGCACCAGAGGTCCTAACAGAGCTATTGTGGCCTGGACTATCTGATTGAAATCACTTCCTTTCATGATTGCAACCTTTTCTCCCATCATCAAATCCATTATCACTTGGGCTGGGATGGAGATGCAAAATACAACTTGCAGTAAAGTCCCACGGGGAGAAGAACACAATAAGCAAGGAACATGTCTGCTTAATTCCGAGGACAAGACCATTTCCAAGCGTGACCTGCAAATCCCCACTTTCTAGGAGAGGGTGGTGGTACAATCGCTTCTTCCCCGAATATAACAATCCCCTCTTTGTATGATATTTCCATGTGTCTCCCTTTGTACTTTGAGGGTCTTGCTGGCCCAATCTTTTAGTGGGGTATTTTCCATTAGGGCGGAGCTACGAATGAGACTCGCCCTTGGAGGCTCAAGGATCCAGGGGCCATTCCTATTGCCTGATTAGACATCCTCTCTACACCCCGATGATTTACTCTCAGAATATGAAATGATTTATCTTGAATGGCAGTCAAGAGTAACTTTGTTCGGTCGATAAGTCTCTTAAGTTTGGCATCTTTAGGATTGGTTCTTAGAATGAAGTAATGGATGATGTTTTTTGAATCTCCTATTACTGTTATATGATTCAATTGTTGTTCCTACATTAATCAGATTCCCTGATAAAATGCATAGGCTTCAACCATATTGTTTGAAGTCTTGCCCAAGTTCCAGGAGAAGTCTAGAAATCAATTTCCTCTAGGGCCATACAATACCCCTCCTGCACTTTCCTCCCCTCAAATCTGATAATTATTACCTTATGATTTCAAACATATTTTAATGGAACTATTATCATAGAATAATTACACACTGAAAATTTCAACTGAAATAAAACTACAGTGGAAATAACATAATCACAGAGAGATAGCCATGCACAATAGACAAAAAAATTATCCTGGGAAAACCCAAACTCATGAGAAAAACCCAACAAACTTTTCTCTAGAAGAAATTTAATCCAATTTCATAAATACATTACCAAAAATATGAAGAGACCCAAACAAGATAAGTTCGCCCTAGTATGAGGAAGATCCCTCAAGGCTAGTGAACCACTAGACAAAGATAACGCACCTCAAAATTTGCGCAACTGGAAACTGGCAACTGCAACTACAACTAAAAATTGCAATTGCAACTGTAATTGGAAACTGCAATTACAATTGCAACTGTAACTACAACTGGAAATTGGCAACTGCAACTGCAACTGCAACTAGCAACTGACAGTACAACTAGCAACTGACACGAAGTAACTAGGCAATGCGCACTAGAAGAGGAGAGCTGATGAGATTTGTAATAATGAAATGAACTTACCTTTATTCATATTAGTCAGCTCACCTTAATTTACTAGGAGGGCCGACTCATCATTTTTTGGCTTTTAACTTTATTTTGTTTCTTTTGTTGCCTTTACAAATGTTCCAATGGGGTGACTTGGTCTTCTGGTCATTTATTTCTTTCTAGTGCATCCCGGGGTCTTCTATAATAGTTTCTTTGTATTTTATTATGGAGAATGACTGCCTAAAGTTGCAAAACTTCAACAGATTCGAATAAGAACACTATGGGGGCGTGACATAAGGTATCATAGCTTGTTCGTTGCATATTTTGGAGAAGGGTTGGTGAGCTCTTCACCACTATCTTGACGATAGATGGCATGAGAGCTTGTTCATTGCAGATTTTGATGAAGGGTTGGTGATCTCTTCACCACTATCTCGATGATATATGGTATCATAGTGAACTCTGAAGGCAGTTCATTTCAAAGTCAGTTAAATGGAAATTTTAGTAGACCCTGTGAACCATTCGGTGGAGTGAACTAGTTCATCACAAACTTTGCATCAAACTTACAATAGGGGTTTTGTTATCGATGCGGTGGAAAATTGAGTTGGGTGCACACCTTGTATAGGTTGAGATCGCAGAACTTGTCCTAGACTTGATCACAAAGACGGTTTGGGTACAAACTCAATTGGTTTGACGTGTGACAAAAGTCAGTTCCAGACCTATTGTGCAGACCTTGGAGAGACCATGCACAAATTTCTTTGGGTGAATTGAGTACTTGGGCAAGGAAGATGAACACATGATTTTTCACATGACTTGTCGCATATCTAACCATAGAAGTGATTACAAAGGGTGATCACAAAAGTAATTGCAAAGGAGAGTAGTTATGGGATGTAGCAAGTTGAAGCACTTGGGTGAATGACTTGATATGACCTAGAGGAGATCCACAACAAGAAGTTAGCTAGGCACGTTTCCATCATGACATCTTTGTGTCATGCATCATCGAGAACAACAATTGAGTTGAATTGGGTTGTTGGATGTAGCGTTCGAATGAGGTATCTCTTCGCATATTTACAACAATCAGTTAACAACAGTATGACTTGACAGTCGGGCGATGTGTGCATGGTGCCTTGAAGTGAAAGTAGTCAAGGTGTGGAGATGGAAATGCATTGGAAGATGAGTTCAGTTGGCTACATGAGAAGTTTGGTAAATAGAAGGATTTATGAAGTGGATGGATGGAGTCAACCTTGTATAGCAATGAAGGTATTGAAGGTTTGTGGAACTATAGATGGTGATTGACGAGAGTTCATGCAGAGATTCAGTTTCTTGGGCAAGCGAAGGTCTAAGACAACAAAATTAAATCAAAATTACAACCAAGGATATTGTTGGAAAGGTATGGCTGGTTTCAAGTTCTTGTATTTCCTAAGTGTTATAGTGAGTTCTTTGATGGGGAGTCAGTTTGACTTGGTAGTTCAATTGCAATCCATTTCCGCAGTGTGAATTGGAAGACTTGAGGGTGATCCAAGTGGTGTAGATTCGAAAGAGTCATGTAGAAATTTAGATGCCTTGATGGGGTGAATGTGCAAAGAGCTTGGGTGACCTGCTTGGAAGAGTCTTGTGGTGGAATAAGGCATATTTGGATGTAGATGTGGAGGTGGCTTGAGGAAGTTTCCAAACTCTTTAAGGAGGTGCATTGGACATGTCATTGTAGTGAAGTGGGTAGTGAAGTTTGTACTTGTCGCATTTGAGAGGATGGATGAGGCACCTTGGTGCTTGGTTCCTTATCCAGATTCATTAGGTCATGTGATGAATTGACAATTGCGACAACAATGCCAAAGTTAAGATGCTTGCCGCTGGTGCAAGGAAGTTTCATTCTAGGAGACAGATGGAGTCAACAAGGAATTTGACTAAGAATGGTTGAAAATCAACTCGAATGTGCAGAACATAGACCAATTGGCTTGGGTGGTGTTTTCTCACCTTTGGCATGGGCCATTGGATGAGGAAGATCACACCTTAGTGAATTGTGCATGATTGAGTGATGACTAAAAGACCCAGGGGGTGGTCATTGGTTGGGGTTGGAAAGAGTATTGGCTCAAACGTGCCTAAGGCATGTAAGTTCTTTGAGGTGACTCATTCTGCTTGGAGCACTTTAGATAATTTGTTGGGACGTTTGAGGAGTGTAGGCATGTTGTCCAAACTCATTGTAGATGTTGATTTGTAGAGAGGTGACTTGATGAAAGGAGGCTAGTTGAGGACTTGTGTTCATTTGGAGGATTGTGCAAATAGGCAAATTGCAACATGAAGATATTATTTGGATATGGACGTTTCTCTTGATTTGGACAACATGGTTGAGGGTGAAGCCTAACCATTCTAAGGAATAGAGATATAGATGCAAAAACATGGTTGGGTGATGAAGTAGTGGGGAAAAGGTAGTCTGGATGTATATTTCTTGGGGCATATTAGCTAACTATGCCATGAGGTGGATAATGGAGTCAAGTTGTCGCATATGAATTTGTTTTGGGGTGAATTCATAGTGCAACGAGGTGAGGGATGACCTTTCCTTGGTATGATATTGTTGTGCGGATGGACCGAATTGCGAAAGGAAGTTAGAGTAGAGACATACCAATAGGTTCTAAGTGTAGCACTTAGACATTATGGAGGATCTCCTTGACAAAGATCGGAATATGCCAATAGTAGTGAGGCAAGGATGGACACTTGTTGATCTAGGAGGATCCAAGTAACGCTCATAAAGGTCCAGGAGGATTCAGAACACTCACAAAGGTCCCATGGGATCCATAAATGCTCAAAATTTGAATGTCTCAAATCATCCCAAAAATGGCACCATTGCGTAGAGCTCGTCGTTAGATTTCCAACGACGCAAACGACAAGTCAAATAGAGTTCATATGAAAACATTATAAGAAGTCAAAGTTTGGGTCAAACAAGCAAAGTCAAAGGTCAAATGATGACATAAGCATGTTACATAGTGATGTCAACAATAACATATGGCACATGTCTGTACAATAGGTGATGTGGCATATCAGTTGGCATATCTAGTCAATAGATGAGTTGAAAATCGTACCTCCAAGTTGAAAAATGGTACCATTATTTATGGACATGTGGAATGTATGAGCCAATGAGAGGCTACCACATGGAAACCTCCCATTGGCTAATTTTAATATAGTTGTATCAAAATTTTTGGAGTCAACATGGTTCGACCCCATAGCCACCAATGTATTAACAAAGTCTCCCCAACCAACAAGCCACACAATACAACTTAATATATGAGTGGCATATATTTTATTTAAAGTTACATTAAAATTCATTTGGGCGGCTAAAGGGATGAGGGTCTAAGCCCTCAACCCTAAGCCCCTGGTCTGTTGAACTATCATTTAATCAAAACATGGTTTGCATGGGGAGCTTAACATTCAATGGGTTCAAACCATAATAAAAATGCTAACGGGTATATAATATATGGTATATATTATATACCATATTCCATGTAACAAACTATATGCCAACGGATATGGTTTATAACCATATGTATACTATATATAATATTTAAAACTATATATTAAACCAACAAACAATACATGTGTAGCATGGAAGGGGAATCAAACCCCAAACTTTGCTATATTAGAGGATGGTTTTAACCACTAAGCCAACGTCCCCACATTTAGCGGGATTCCTGCCTAATTTAGTAATAAGTTGCAGCTAATTCGGATAGGGGGTTAGGACCGTGGCCTATTTAATGGAAAAAAATGCCTATGTGCACATAGTCTGAGACAACATGGATCTCGAGGCAAGGAATTCACATATTTCAAGACATGACATGATTTTTGAGGTTGTATGGATGCATTGAAGTACGTGCAAAGTACAAGCTTAGTTTGTGTTGCATTGTAAAGCGTGCTGAATGGTACCTTGATGAAATTTCAAGTATTTTCTATCAATTCTGCATGATTTTTCACAAGGATCATGAATATGAGGTCTATTTTTTGATTTGAGGTCATTTTTAAAACTCTTTTCTCAATTTGTCATCAATGAGAATTTAATGCATTGTTTTGCTTACCAAACAATGTGAAATTGAGCTAGTTTGGAAATTGGTCGGCTTTATACTCAAAATTCTTAGAATTTCACAAGGATTTCAATGGTGAAGTTATTTTCTTGTTTTGAGTAACCAAATTTAGGAGCATCCATTAAATTAACATATACGAGTCATTTTACATGTGATTTTGATACTTGAGATGGAGAATGCAGTTTTCATTGGATTGAATGGAACTTAAAGATGAAACAAAAGTATATAATTTGAGTTCTTTTATTTTTTGTTGTGTCATCTCACTATCATTAAGCAAAGCTAATCTTCAGTTTATGAGTTTTTGGGTAAAAATCACATCATCGAAATTCTGCAAACCACCCCAATATGATCAATAAATTATTCTGGATCAAGTTAGATATTGCATGTATATATATGAAGCAATAAGTGGTGTCTAAGGAAGTTCAAATTAGGTTGGCATTAGAGCTATTTTTGACGTGAGTTGCAAGTTGTTGTTGTGATGAGATCTAGGACTTCAACTAGTGAATATTTTGAAGGCTCTTTTCAAGAAATCAAGATGAGTAAAGTTCTTATGAAGATGAGACTGCAAAAGAACATTAATCAACAAATACATAGAGAGAATTCCGAGCTAAGAATACAGTTGCAAGCTCTTGAGGAAGAGAGGCAAAGGTTGGAATATCGATTGTTATGTCATGAAGATTTCCACATGAGCATTTTTCATGAATTAGAGAGAAAGTTGCAGATGGCACCATCAATCAATAAAGTTGGACAAGCAAAGTATGAGATAGTCTTTCTTGCACTGTCTCCCTCCAAAGACATGATCAAGAAAGAAGGATCTTCATATTATTCTTTTTCCCATCTGTTGGATTACTGAGAGGAGGGGTGAATCAATAATGAAAAATTATACCAATTACTAATCCTTTAAACCACAAAGTATATTCTTTTACTTATTCAATCATGTTCATTTGTTCATCATCAATATCTTACTGTATAATAAGCATTAACATTCACCCGTGTATAATAAACAATAACAAACACATCCACACAATGCACAATACACCAATATTTACGTGGAAACCTAATGCGGGAGAAAACCACATAATGCTTTTCTTATATGTCAAGAATTACATTCAAGGAAGCACCAACTTCCAATTCTCCAGCTACAACTGGAAGGAGGCTCCAACCCCTTAGTTTCTCAGGCTACAACATGAGGGAAGCTCCAACTCCCCAATTCTATGGCTATAACCAAAAGGAGGATACAACCCCCTATGTTCTCCTGATACAATCGGAAGGTGGCTACAACCATCTAGTTTCTCAGGATACAACCCGAGGGAAGCTCCAACTCCCCAATTCTCTGGCTACAACCAGAAGGAGGCTACAACCCCCTATGTTCTCCGGCTACAACCAGAAGGTGGCTACAACCACCTATCCTTGCCTTTTCCAACCACCCATAAATATAAGTAGAATGATGGAACCACTGTCACACTATCACTGTGAGATATACTGCTATAAACTTGTACCAATCAACCTACACCAAACAACCTGTACCAAACAACCTGTAATAAAACTGTACCATAAACAAGTGCATCAACCATGCACCAACCTGTACCTCAACCTATACCATAAACAAGTGCATCAACTATGCACCAACCTGTACCTCAACATGTACCATAAACAAATGCATCAGCCATGCACCAAACCTGTACAAATAACCTGTCACAACAACCTGTCCAAACAACCTGTCTCATCAATATTATCAACCAAATCAGATCTACTCACCAAGATCAATCACCAAGACAACTCTCAACAATGTGCATCGCAACAACTCATAATCATCACCAATATCAATATGTGCTTCTAATAATATACCAAGACAAGTATGCTACATCATCCATAAACCATGTGTCAACAATACTACTAACAAGTGCCTCCAACCATGTACCAATCATGCATCAACTATGACTCATCAAGATGTACCAACATCATCAACTATGCACCTCATGTATGTGCCAATTCATCAACTACTTGTCTCAACCATGTACCCAACATGTACCTCAACCATATACCAAATACATATATCAATATAACCATCAAAAAGTTCTCCAGCAACCAAATACCATAAACCATTACATCAAACCATGTGCCACAACCTCACTGTTATACAACCTCTATCTGTAACATACCTCAACCAAAAGCCCTCATCAATTTCATCATCCAAATCTGATTTGTAACTTTGTAACAAACCTGGTTTATATGATCACAGACCTGCAAACCTCCCTTAACTTTAACAACAAGAGACTAGCATTTTCATCAAACTTTACTTTAGTCTCACATGACTAATTTTGGATTAGTCAACAACCCTAACTTGCAATAATCATAACTATGTATCTATAATGAATAAAGATCTGAAAATAGTAGACAATGTTCTTCAATGTCTTTTATGAAATTACTCCAGGTTTCAGTACTTGGAACCTCTCATAAAATGAGTTATAGCAAAAATGACATACCTTGTTGAATTCTAGCTTATTCTAGAGAGCGAACTTGTAGAACGTGCCCCAGACATAATGTTTTTTATATGGATATGAAAATGGTACAATGAATACTACAGACTGTACTCTAACCAATACATTTGGTCTTACTGAATTTGGATATGTTATTAAGAAGTTATGTTTCTTTTACCCGAAACACCTGTTTTAGCCTAGTTTTAGGACTAGCCACAAACCCTATTTTCCATGGAGTGTAACTCCCAAAATACAAGGACCCACAAGATGAAATTTTTATCACAATTACTTGGATATATTTTCTCAATGGCCTCCATATTTCGCTGTCTAAATAATTGTAGAAAAAAAGTTACTGCGAAAATGGTGAGATGACCTGTAAATAACATACCTTAGAAAGAATAATCAAAAGACTTTATCCTCCCTTGAATTTCGGCCTTGTTTACTTCACGTTCCCTCTGAAATTCACCTTAGATATCCTTCGGTTACCTTAGTCACTTGTAGATATTCAATATGCTCAATGGATGCAAAATGGGAGACCCTTGTTCTCTTATTTATACTCTCCAAGTAGCTTCCTCTAGAAGTATCCACTTAACCACTTTGCCCACTTAGCCACTTTGTCCACTTAACCATTTTGTCCACTTAGCCATTTTGTCCACTTAACCAACTTTGTCCACTTAGCCAGTTTGTCCACTTAACCACTTTGACTACTTTATTATTTAAATAATTTCTCTTTACTCAAAACTTCTTGTTGCAACTAAATTTTATATAATTATTCAATTCATAGCTTCTTTTCCCTTTACTAACTTCTTGTTGCAACCACTTTATTATTTAATATATTTCTTGGTCAACCACTTTGACTATTCAATCTTCTCATCACAACTACTTTACCATAATTACCAAACTCACAAATTCTTGTTGCGACTAATTTATTTTTAATTATTTTCTTAATGCAACAACTATACCCATGATTAACTCCTAGTTTCACCCACTTTGACTAGTCGATTTCTTCTAGGAGTTTCTAGAGTAATTTTACTTCTTTGACCTTCTAGAGTCTTCTAGATAACTCATGAGGGTTCTCCAACTTCACAAGGCCATAAATCTCTAACTGCGAGGAGTTATGTGACGTTCCACATATCACTAGAAATGTCATAACATGTATTATCCATCTAGAATAGTCTTACCTGTAAATTCATTGATCTTCATTCGCTACTAGGCTTCTCCAATGGTTGACATCAATCACTAAGGGTTGACATCAATCTACAATATCACTCTCCAATGGTTGACATAAATGACAACCAACAATCCATACCAACTGTCCATCAACCTAAGACAATTTTCTGACACCATCAAGATGGAGAATGCTCGAGAGTAGATGAAGCAAATAAAACTTTATATGAATAAGTCCTGCATAATAAATAGGCCTTACCTTCTAGTCTAGAGAAGAGTAACATGTGTAAATCATCTTCAGGGAAAGATGTGCATGCTGCAGGTGAAGGAATGAAGACTTTTCCCACTAGTGAATGGTATATTTATCCATGTGCTTCCTATGGAACTAGCAACAATGATGTGGAGAAGTATCCAAGAAGATATTTTGCGCAAGTAAAGCCCTCCAAGAAGAAGGCATATCATTTCTCAAGTCAGATGAGAAGGAGGAATGATAAGAAGGGACCATGGAACAAGACACTTTGCTCTTATTGTAGTAAGAGTGGACACCTGATTGAGAAGTGCTGGACACTTTACCCACACTTATGTTCAAAGTAGAACAAAAAATATGTGAATACACTTGCGAGAAGACAACCAACATCTTCAGATGAAGTCAATGGTCTTATTGAAAGGATTGGAAAAGAATCCTTCCTGATGACTGGTCTTGACAAAGTGATTTATGAAGACATTGAAGAATGTATCATGGGAAGTGGCTCATCTCGCCACATGACCGTGATGAGATCAATAGTTTTGAATTTCTTAGAGTCCGACATATATTGCTTTGTGGGATCTAGAACCAACACCAGACAAGCAATGAGTGGGTATGGATATGTAAGATTCCAGCTCGAGTCGGGAGTATTTATGGGAATCGAACATATGTTGTATGTTCCATACTTAAAGGTAAACCTACTCTTAGTTGCATCATTTGAGGATGAAAATTATGTAGTTGCATTCCAGAATGGCCGAGTACTTGTGTATTCAAGGGAAGCTACTCCAGACACAACAATAGTACTTGGTATGAGCAAGGAGAGGCTATATAGGTTACTAGGAAGACCGATAGTTTGGTATAATGGTTACTTGGATTCAACATCATATTCAACATCGACGTCAGAGGCATTATCATAGGTCAGAAGATGTGAGACTTGTCCCAATACAATGGGAAGTATGAGTCTATAATTAAACCATCTTTAAAATTTTCATTGTAAATATGTATATTTGTAAATGTAATATGCATATGTGTAAATCTCCTTAAGTATATTAGAAGGTTTGTAAGCCACTCATTGTAAATTATAAGAGTGAGAGAGACTCTACAAATTTCTATATTTCCACCTTGTATGAATGAGAGGAATTTTGTAAGAGAGTTTCTATATTTCCACCTTATATGTTGTAAAGAGAGATGAATCTCGTTAGATATTTCTAGATAGCCACCTTACACTTTGTTTTAGAGTGAGAGGAATCTCGTTAGAGATTTCTAGATAGGCACCTATATACATATTATTCTACAATGAGAGGAATATCGTTGTAAAGATTTCAAATATTTTAGACAACATAATGAGCAATTGTATTGTCTTGTAATCAACTAAAGGGATACATATGGATCGAATTGTCTTAGACAACATTCTTGATTCCAAAGAACCAGAGATGAAGGAACATAAGGATGTAGGCAGTTGGAACATGTACATCAGAAGTGGAAAGAGCATCAAAGTAATGTGAAACTTTCTAGAGATGGTAAAGGAGAAGTAATCCTGTTCAAAAAATAAGAGCCTGAAAGGTGCATGCTATAAGCATCTTTAAATACTGTGTCATGTTCGTATGGGTGTATTCCTTGAACATAAGCAATCAAGTACAAATGATAATAGTACAAGCATAATTGTTCTTCAAGGAATGAGTGACAATGGAAAGAGTATTCATTGAGGGACTCCTATAGATACATCAAACAATGCAAGAACAAAGAGTCCAAAAGGGCAAGGTATAGATCAACATTCAACTTGGTTTCATATTGGCCGAGATGGAATATCTTCAACAATAGGAGATGGGAGTGGACGTTGAATACAAAATACATGTATTGCAAGGATTCAATGAACATGACTTTTGTTGTCATGGAATCTATGAGCCAAAAACAAAGCTATATATATCATATTAGCTACAATGTCAGAGGCTAGAGTTAGAGCCATATTCAAAAGAAGAAGACATAAGTGCACTAATCTATTACATAAGATCGAAGACCGAAGATGAAGACTTATTTCCAAAAGAATCAACAAGATGGAAGAGTGAAGAAGCTTCATCACTAAGTTACTGGATATGAACATTTAAGTAAGATGGAAGAGTGATTTAGGGTTATCATCACTTAGTTGTTGAGTATCTATACTTTTGGAGGTCCAAAAGTTATTCAGTGGGAAGGTGTGATCCATGAGGATCCGAGGAACACTCACAAAGGTCCAGGAGGATCTAGAACGCTCATAGAGGTCCCAGGTGTAATACCCTGGTTTTTGAGCCCCGTTTTAAATACTGTATTTTGTTAATCTATGAAAGGCCAGAGTATCCAAACAATTAAAAGAGGCCAGTGTGCCTAGGAAATGTAATGTTTTGATCATTATTAATAATAAATACATCAATGAATTATATATGGGAAAGGACAAGAGTTGTAGGGGGGGCTATGATTCGACAAGAGAGGGGGCTTGAGGGGATAAGTGTTTATTTTATATTTTTATTTACCCATTTTTTTTTAATGGAGAATATCAGTTACATGAGATTTTGGGGGAGGGCCATATGGTTCTCTAATTCCAAGAATGATATAAACCCATCTTTGGTATGTTTGGGGGTTCACTCATTCACGCATTCACTCACTCATTGTTCACACCTTTCATTCTGTTCTCTCACTCATTCACTCTTGCACCCACTCTTCATTCTTCATTCATTTTGATCTTGGTTGGGAAGATAAAAACAAATTGTGGAGAGGAGCCATGGTTTGGTTGGTAGTAACGAATGATGGTGTATTCCAACCACGAATTAATGCCTACATGTCTGAGATGCATTGGCATGCGTTAAGTTTTTCCCACAACTACGAATCCTGAGAGTCCCAACATGGATATTCTTGATCAGATGCACTAGAGCCCTGGAAGGAGGTGGACAACCTGAGGGACTGTGTGGCAGAGAAGGTTGTCCATTCTCTTGGGTTGTGTAGGCTGGGTAGAAGAGAGCTGGTGTACTTTGGATTGCTGTGTGTGTTGAGAAGCATGTGAGAGCTTGACTGTTGATTCGTTTGGGAAGTTGAGTGACACTCTGGAACCATCCCTGTGGACTCATAGCCCTGGCTCAGGGGTGACATTACTATTGAGACTTGGAACAACGTCAATGTCTACGGTTGGGTGGAACATCCTTGGTCTACAACTAGTTGGTGATTCATTTCATTAAATATAAGTTCTCTCTCTCTATCATGGTTTCATTTTCCTGTATATTTATTTCCGTTGTGTATTTATTTATCTATGAAATTTGTATCTATAATATGCATGCTTGCTGGTTATTATTGTGCATGACATATGGTTCATTTCTTTTATGTTGTAGCATGAGTCTTGATCTATGCATGCGAATATTTCATGAATTTTTATTAATTAAAAATTTATCAGAATTCAAAATTAGCTCAGACACAGGCTTGATGTAGCATGCCCAGCCCGTGGGTGGCTGGGTACGTTATAGATTGGTATCAGAGCTTCAGGTTGAAACAACAGATTGGTATGGGCCGGAACTATGGACAAGGTATTATGGTTAAAAATGGATATGTCCTTGCGATCTTAAAGCTCAAGAAATATAGCACTACATAGATCACACATAAGCCAAAGCGTCGTGCATAAAGCCTTCCTTTGTGAAGGATCATAGAGTCATGGACGTTTCTTTTAGATCTCGGGAGATATCACATTCGCTGATCGAAGCCAAGCAAGAGATGGAAAACTCAAGAACTTCGTCTCTTCAGTGATTATGGGAGATAGGGTAGAAGACTGAAAAAGAATGAAGTCACAAAGTCCCATTGACTGTCCGATCTAATAGGAGGCTTGGGTGAAATATTAGTTGTTGGTTAGGGTCATCTGACATTGACCACTTCGGGAAGTTAAATTCGGGAGAATCAAACTATTT
This sequence comes from Picea engelmannii, assembly GCA_009831015.1. Lineage (NCBI taxonomy): Eukaryota > Viridiplantae > Streptophyta > Pinopsida > Pinales > Pinaceae > Picea > Picea engelmannii. Next base: position 53,666 of record ML808467.1, read on the forward strand.
TAGAACTGCTATAACCCAGAGCCCTGGAGTGCCGAAGTCCCAAAATCTCGTCGACCATTAGATCGAGGGAATAATTCAGGAGAAATGAAGGCCATCAGATATGGAGTAGAGATGGTGGAGAATCCGTTCGATTGATGATGTGTCGTATTCCATGTGGCCAGGGTACCGTGTGGGGTTACGTGTCACCCACATTCAGTACCTTTTGGACCCCAACCTGTTCATTTTTGATTGACATGTGGCACACATGACATGTGTCCATGTCACCATAGGTGACATCAACATGCCATGTCATCTCCAGGAGTATGGCCTCTGGGGGTGTCCAACATCTCTACCAACGAAAGTGCCGAAGGCTGAAGTTGCGAATTCATGTAGACCATCATTCGAAGATCCCTTTGGGATAAGATGGCGTAAGCACTTTGACATATATCACTCCGGGGGAGTTGAATGACTCGAGATTTGTAATGCCCCGGAGTCCTGTAGCATCAAAGTCCCAAACTAATTAAGGACTATCCATCCAAATGCTTGATTAAGTCATAGCCTTTAGATTAATCTAATGGAAGGATAATGTAAGTGAAGGGGTTAACCAACGATAAGTGGTCATAGTCACTTTATGACTGTTTCAACATGTATAACTCCAAAGGAGTTGATAAACTCGTGAGTGGAAATGTCCTAGATTCCCAGAGTAAAAAATTCACGCTTTTTGTTGATCTAAGACCCTATGAGAGTTCTTGTGACCGTCCGATTTAATAGTGGAAGGATAGGGTAAGAGCTTCATCAGGTATCACTCCGGGGGAGTTGAGTGACTTGAGAATTGTAATGTCCTGAAGTCCTGAACTAATTAAGGAACGTCCATCCCAACACTTGATTAAGTCGTGGTCGTTGATCTCATTGAATCTTCTGAATGGGGTGGGACTGTTGGGTCAAAGATTAAATCTTGATTGTTCGATCTACTAGTGGAGATAATAGAAGGGTTTCGACGAAGTTTAATCCAAGATAAGTTGGAAGATTGAAAAGGGAGAATAGTTGAAGGCCGAAGTCTGAAGGACTTGGTCCTAGCACGGATCTCATGATAAGGTAAAGGGGCCAATTAGAGGCATGAAGGGCCTAGTAGTAATCAATCCATCAGACATTGTGTTCGAACAAGCTCCTATGTAGAATAATATAGAGGAAGGCACTAAAGAGTGAATAAGACCATGGTTTTGAGCTGTGGTCACATGGAAAGTGGGTTGAAGGAAGCGCCTGTGCATAATTTGAATTCTGTACTAGTTAAAGATTTTGCAGAATTAGGGGGTGTAAACATATCAGTTTAGTATAAGAATGCATATTCAAGAAATGGAAGAAGGAGAGGGAACTTACAACCATGATAAAGAGGCCAAAGGTCAAAATATCGATGTTGGTAAGGCTGAGATAGAATCCAACAAGAACCAGGGCAGAGGGGAGCAAGAAACATTGATAGATATTGTGAGAAGCTTGAAAATAGAAGTGCAGATTTACAAAGTAGACAATGAGAGACTGATAAGAGAACAAAATCATATAAATGCTCAAGTGATGCAAATCTTCAATCAATTGTAGAGGCAAACAAATAATGGATCAAACTCAAAACAAGATGAAGAGGGAAGATGTCATGAAAAAAGAGATGACCACAGAAGAGCTGGTTGTTCAAGAAGTGCTAGAAGAACTCATAGACATCACTCACCTCCCTAATCAACAAGGAAATTTTATGCATCTGAATATTCCATAAGTAGTCCAGAGGTGTCTCCTATTAGGCACCAAAGAAGGAGACATGGATTGCACATTTTTCAAGGAGATCTGAGGAAGATTAAGCCACCATCCTTTGATGGTTAAAGAGAAGGGGAAGATGATGCTGAAGCATGGTTTCTTGGACTCATGAGGTATTTTCAATTGCATAACTACTCATCAAACCTATAATCCAGAATGACCACATACCATTTAGATGGGAAAGATTCTATGTGGTGGGATCAACTGAAGCAAGCTGAGCACATTAATGAGAGTAGGATCACTTGGAAGCAATTCAAGAAATATTTTCAGAAGGAGTACCTTTTAGAGCACTTCTATTACAAGAAAATGAAATATTTCTTTGAACTCAGGCTGGGAAGCATGACCATGGTAGAGTATGAAAATAAGTTCGTGGGGTTGCTAAAGTATGTGGGGTTTATAAAAAATGAGAAGGTGAAAGTACATAGGTTTTTGAGTGGACTTCCATCCTTTTATAAAGAGAAGATTCAATATGATGAACCTAGGACTTTGAATAAGACCATTAGGAAGGCTAAGCACCTGTATGAGCAAGGAAAGGGCATAGATTCTTTGCATAAATATTGGAAGGATAAGAAGAAGGAGAAGTATGATCATATAAAGAAAGGATTCAAACCTCCTTTCAATAGAAACATCCCAAATAAAAATTAGCCCGACCAATATGCTAAGGATAAATCCAAGAGAGAAGACTCCTTGGGAAAAAGGGGAAGACCACCAATCCAATGATGAGGATGCAAAGAGGATCACCTGCACAAGGATTGCATTCACATAAAGGACAAAGTTAATAACATGCACAACATCCAAGAGGATACAATAGTAGAATACATGGGAAGAATATATGCAACCTTAGATGATTGACAAGCATAGTACCAATAAAATATGATTGAGGTGGAAGGTAAAATAATTAATCATCCTGTTTCTATTTTAGTTGATTCAGGAGCAAGTCATTGTTACATTGATCCTAAAATAGTGGATAGATTACATTTGGAGAAAAGTAAGCTTGAAAAATAAAGTTTGGTTCAGCTAGTCACTGGAACCAAAAGGAGAATCCATGATATGGTAAGAGGTTGTTCCATAAGTATTAATGGTGTGAATATTAATGATGATATAAATATTATACCATTGGGGTCTTATGATATTCTAATTTGAATGGATTGGTTGGATAAGCATAATGTTTTCCTAGATTGTCATAACAATACATTTACATGTCTTGATGAAGAAGGAAAACAAAGCACTGTGAAAGGAGTTCCAAGACCCATATCTATAAGGGATATTTCAGCCTTACAACTGAAGAGATGTTTTAGAAAAGGATGTCACTTGTATGCAGCCCGTGTGGAGGAACCATAAAATACAAAGGGGCCAGGCCTTGAAGAATTTTTGGTACTACAAGAATTTGAAGATGTATTCCAAGAAATACCCGGGTTGCCACATGTTAGTCCCTAAAGTTGCAATTGACTATGAGAGGGAAAGCTAGGGCATCATCAGGTTATTGCAATGGTATTTTCAGGGTTTTATGATTTGGTTTTTTAAAAGGGTGGTTGAAAACTGGTTCAAGGTTTCAAAGTAAACAAGAATTTCAGAATAAGGGCAAGCGATATCCCAATGACTAGTTAAAGGGTATCCACATAGATAAATCATAAAAATAAGGAAAACGAATATGAAGTCTTCAATTTGTTAACCTCACATAGAATTATTATCTCAAAATATAATTTAGAAACAAGAATATTAGCTTGTAAATCAAATCTTGATAATAATAATAACAACAAATGCTTCACTGTATCAATTAAGACCAAGAAAACAATGCATTACAATTGAAAAATGATCTCAAGAAAGAAGAGAAAAAGAACATGAAAGAAGAGAAAGTCTGACCATCAATATGCCTTTTCCATTACGTGTCAACATAGAATAAAACTATCTTACAAGGAGTTTCAAACAGGTCCCTGAATATCCAACTTTTCGACCATTAACTTTTCGACATAATTATCAAGATCCAAAAGAAATGGACCTGAAAATCTCCTCATCTATATTTAGTTTCTTGTTTCAAATAATCAAGGAGAATATCCAATATGATCTCCAATTTGAATTGATGAGGTGGTTTGTCAACTGCTGTCCATGAGATTTTTTAGGAAAATAAATCTGGCAAATTCCTGAAAAATAGGGTCCAACAATCTCTTCGTATATCTCAAACGATGATATCTGTGTAAAAACCGAGAGAGGTTTTTTTGAAGGGACTTGTTCCCAAAAAAAATATATTTTGTTTCAAAAAATTCATCTCCAGCTGTTCTGAAACCTCTCCCAAAGTTACTGACTAAAACAATAAATTATTTATTGTGAAATCTCAGAAAAATAGGCCTCAAAGATAAATTCGAATCTCTTAAAATGTGATTTCTGTGTAAAAAATGAGAGAGGTTTTTTTGAAGGGGCATGTTCCTAACAAAATTGTCTTTTGGTTTCAACAAATTCATCTCCATATGTTCTACAACATCTCTTGAAGATAAAAACTAAAACACTAAATTATTTATTGTGAAATCTTAGAAAAATAGGCCTCAAAGATAAATTCAAATCTCTTAAAATGTGATTTCTGTGTAAAAATCAAGAGAGGATTTTGTGAAGAGGAATGTTCCCAAAGAAAAAATCTTTTGGTTTCAACAAATTCATCTCCATCTGTTCTGGAACCTCTCTTGAAGATAAAGGCTATAACAAGTTAAAAAACAAAGTATTTCCTGTAGCTTTTTTGGTTTTGCAGAATAATAGCCTTGTCATCAGAAAACACTGCTTTAAATTTTGATGATCTGGTGGTTTCTCTTGTTATAGATCTTGTAGAATAATGAGCAAATTTTTTGCCTTTTCTTTGTATCTTCCCCAAGTTTTTGTCTTCATTTTCATTCCCGTGCAATGGAAATATCTCTGCCTGTGTTTTTTTAATACCAGTTTTAGAATCTTCAGAATTGTCCTCTATGACTGTTAGGTTCTCTTTTGATGGATGGATCGAACATAGCCTTAGAGTTTAACTTGAATTTGTTGACAAACCTAGTGGAGTTTATCCTAGGGTATTTAGACACAAGTGTAGGTTTCTTCCCCTGTTTTTTTTCCCTTGGCACCTTTTTTAATGGCTGATTTCTGTTTATGCCTAATTGTGGATTGAATTGGGTCAATATTATAATATTAATCTTCATCCACTTCCATTTTTATCTTTGTATCAGGAAACATATCAATATTTGCATCAGGTTTTGATCTCTTACCTCTACTGGTGGTAGCTTCTTCCTGAATTTTACCTACATGAGCATCTCCAAAGATGTGCTGAGTTTGCATCTTCCTTTTGCTGGCCCTTGTTACTTTGGTTGCATATGTTTCTTCTTTGATTGGGGATTCATCAACTGTAACACTTTGTTTCTGTATAAATGATCTTTTCCCTTTGTCCTTTTAAAATTAGCTTGGTTGTGGATCATCACTTAGAGACTAGATTAACCAATCCCAGGGTCTCTGTGAATGATAATCAATGCAGTATGCCACTCCTTTCTGATCCAGCTGTGTGGTATTCCTTTTTTCCAATTAGGGTTATGATCTTCTGGTATCAAGAACTGATTCACGAACTCCATTACCACAGTCTCTTTTTTCCACCACCTTTCTCCACCAACTGGCAATCTGTAGGCTCTTGCAATTGAGTGTCCAGTCACCATCATCAACAATTTCCCAATCACAACTTCAAAACCATCAAAGTTCTGTGCAAAGATCATGGAGACCTGTTCATCATGTCCTTGGAGGGTCGTGAAAAACTCAAACCAACCCGTGTTTTTAAAACTCTGTGTCATTTGTGGGTAAGCTTCAAGAAATTCTATTCCCTCAGGTTCCAACCTAATGATCTGTCCACTTTTCTTTGATGCCATGTTACTGATACATTTCTGTAAAAACTCTGCGCGGTTTGAAACTGGGAACTTTAAAATTTGTGACTGTTAGAACACAACAATTCCTCTAAATTCAATCTCTGCACACAACATTCGATATATTAGAATAACAGGTGATAGTGTCATTTAATAATATTAGGACAGGTTTGATTTGATGTAGGTCACGGCTGCTACAACTCGATCCCTTTCATATAATGGTTTAAACTTCAACATCAACTCGATCAAAGATCATGGAGCACATGCATGTCCTCTATCCATGATTTGCACAATCATGATAAGATCTGGGTTGGCTGGCGCATGTCAAAACATAATTACCTTAGCACTGCCGGAATAGTGCTATTCCTGTAGCACCATTCATGACTTGGCAATAATTTGAAATTTCAAAATTCAAATAGACAAGTGATGGGAAAAATCTCATTAAATCACCTCCTAAACCTTCAAAAACTTTAGAAAATTATTTCAAAGTGCAAAAATGAAAAACATAGCAAATCAAACCAAGGGTAAAAGTCTAAAATTCAAGCAACAAGGTATAAGCAGGGAGAATTTAGGATTAGGGATACTCACTAAATCAAGAAAAAAATTAGAGACTAACACCACCAAAGAGGGAGACAAATTTCTATATTGATTTAGTGCTGGGAGCTACCCCGATATCAAAAACACCTTACATAATGAGTACACCAGAATTAAAAGAATTACAAATTTAGTTGGAATAATTGTTGAATAAAGGGTACATACATCCAAGTGTTTCACCTTAGGGAGCACCAATACTCTTTGTCAAAAAGAAGGATGGAACATTGAGGCTGTGTATTGACTTTTGACAGCTGAATAAATCCACTGTAAAGAACAAGTACCCTCTACCCGGAATTGATGACCTCTTTAATCAACTAAGAGGGACAAATATATTTTCAAAGATAGACTTGAGATTGAGATACCATCAGGTGAGAATCAAGGAAGAAGATATCCATAAGAAAACCTTTAGAACCATGTATGGGCATTATGAATTTGTAGTGGTGCCATTTGGACTATCCAATGCACCAATTGTATTTATGTGCTTAATGAATGGCATATTAAAAAAATATTTGGATAAGTTTTTCATATTATTCATGGACGACATACTTGTCTATTCTAAGTCAGAGGAAGAGAATGAACATCACCTAAGATTGGTATTTCAAGTGTTGAGGGAACATCAGTTGTATGCAAAGTTTAGTAAGTGTTCTTTTTACCAAGAACATATCCATTACTTGGGACACATTATTTTAGAACAAGGTATAGTTGTGGATCCAAAGAAGATTGAAGCCATTAGAGGATGGCCAACATCCATGAATGTTTCAGAAGTCAGATCGTTTATGGGGTTAGTCGGTTACTAGAGAATATTTATACCAGGGTTCTCTAAGATTGCTCATCCCATCACTTCTTTGCAAAAGAAGGGAATTAACTTTGAATGGACAACGGAGTGTGAATAAAACTTTATTCTGTTGAAAGAATTGCTTACTAGTGCTCCTATTTTAAATATTGCTGACCCAAATGGAAGTTTTGTGGTATGTACATATGCATGCAAGGAAGGACTTGGTCTAGTCCTCACTCAAAATGGACATGTCATTGATTATGAGTCCAAAAATATTAAAGAACATGAGAGGAACTATGCCACACATGACTTGGAACTTGCTTCCATTGTTCACACACTGAATATGTGGAGGAATTATCTCATGGGGAAGAGATTTGAATTAAGAACATACCATAACAGTCTGTAATATATTTTTGAACAACCAACTTTAAATTCCAGGCATACAAGATGGATGGAATTTTTAAGTGAATATGATTTTGACATCAAGCATATCAAAGGAAAAATAAATGAATTTTCTGATGCACTAGTAGAAGAGTACATCTCATGAATGCTACAACTGTTAGTATGCATCCATCATATTTAAAGAGTAGGATTTTAGATGCTGTTGTCATAGATCATCATTACCTACATGTAAAGGAAATATTACAACAAGAAAATGTAAAACAAAAAAATAAAGAATATGAGATGAAGGAAGATGGATTACTTATGCATAAAAATAGAATATATGTTCCTAGTTCCCAAGGACTTAGGAACTTGGTATTAAAAGAAATGCATAATGTTCGATATGTCGTACATCCTAGTTACCAAAAAACAATTGCAATAGTAAGACGCCAATTCTTTTGGCTAGGAATGAAAAAAGATGTTTCTAATTACATTTCGAGATGTATGGAATGTTAAAGAGTGAAGGCTGAGCATAGGCACCCAACGGGTTTGTTACAACCATTACCAATTCCAGGGAAGAAATGAGAAGTGGTAACCATTGATTTTATAACTACATTACCCAGGACAACAAGACAACATGATTCAATCATGGTAGTGGTTGATAAATTGACAAAGGATGCTCATTTTGTTCCTGTAAAAACGACTCATACATCAACTAATATTACCGAAATTTACATGAGGGAGATTGCTAGGTTGCATGGGATACCTAAGGCAATTGTCTTAGACAAAGACACAAAGTTTACTTCAAATTTATGGAGGGGATTGTTTAATGGATTTGGTACATATCTGAACTTTAGCACAACATACCATCCACAGTCAGATGGACAGACAAATAGAGTTAACCAAGTAATTGAAGACATGTTGAGAATGTATGTGATGGATAAACCATCTAAGTGGGAAGATTACTTGCACTTGGTTGAGTTTGTCTATAATAATGGGTATCAAGCTTCATTGAAAATGAGCCCATTTGAAGCTTTGTATGGTAGGAAATGAAATAATCCAGTGAATTGGGACAACCCAACAGATAGAGTGGTACTTGGGCCATAATTTCTCAAGGACATGGAAAACTAGATGGTTAGAATTAAGCAAAATTTAAAGGCAACTCAAGATAGACATAAAATTTATGCAAATAAGAACATGACAACTAGAGAATTTAAAGTGGGGGAGCATGTGCTTTTAAAAGTGAAGCCCAAGAAGAGCTCTTTGAAGTTGGGTAGTTGTACAAATCTAGCATCCAGATTCTGTGGTCCATTTGAGATATTGGATAGAATAGGGCCAGTTGCATACATGCTTGTATTTCCTGCTTCCATGCATGTGCATAATGTATTTCATGTCTCTTTGCTAAAAAAATATGTACATGATCCTAACCATGTTATTGATTGACATCTGATTCATGTAGAAATAGAGGGATACTTTCAAGTCCAACCAATGAAAATATTGGACAGAAAAGTCAAAATGCTCTAGAATCGAGTTATAGAGCTGGTAAAAGTCCAGTGGACTTGCTACAGTCCTGAAGATGCTACTTGGGAGCATGAAGATGCAATGCAGGCAGAGTACCCACAAATTTTTGAATAAATTTTTAGATTTTGTTTTCTGTTTTGTATATGCACCGAGGACAATGCCAAAATAAGGGGGAGGGGAATGTAATACCCTAGTTTTTGAGCCCCGTATTAATTAATGTATTTTGTTAATCTATAAAAGGCCAGAGTGCCCAAACAATTAAAAGAGGCTAGTGTGCCTAGGAAATGTAATGTTTTGATCATTATTAATAATAAATACATCACTGGTTTCTAGACGTGCAAGGACAAGAGTTATAAGGGGGGCTCTGATTCCACAAGAGAGGGGGCTTGAGGGGCTAAGTGTTTATTTTATATTTTTATTTACCCATTTTTTTTTAATGGAGAATATCAGTTACATGAGATTCTTTGGGGAAGGCCATGTGGTTCTCTAATTCCAATAATTATATAAACCCATCTTTGGTCTATTTGGGGGTTCACTCATTCACTCACTCACTCATTGTTCACACCTTTCATTCTGTTCTCTCACTCATTCACTCTTGCACCGACTCTTCATTCTTCATTCATTTTGATCTTGGATGGGGAGAGAAAAACAAATTGTGGAGAGGAGCCATGGTTTGGTTGGTAGTAATGTCTGCTGGTGTATTCCAACCATGAATTAATGCCTGCATGTCTAAGATGCATTGACATGCATTAAGTTTTTCCCAGAGCTACGAATCCTAAGAGTCCCAGCTTGAAGATTCTTGAACATATGCACTGGAGCCTTGGAAGGAGGTGGACAACCCAAGTGAATGCGTGGTAGAGAAGGGGGTCCATTCTCCTAGGTTGTGCAGGCTGGGTAGAAGAGAGTTGGTGTACTTTGGATTGTTGTGTGTGCTGAGAAGCTTGTGAGAGATTGAGTGCTGAATGGCTTGGGAAGCTGAGTGACACTCTGGAACTGTCCTTGTGGACCCATAGCCCTAACTTGGGGGTGACATTACTGTTGATACTTGGAAAAACAATGTCTACGGTTGGGTGAAACGTCCTTGGTCTGCAACTAGTTGGTGATTCATTTCATTAAAGATAAGTTCTCTCTCTCTCTGTCATGGTTTCATTTACATGTATATTTATTTCTGCTGTGTATTTATTTATCTATGAAATTCGTATCTATAATATGCATGCTTGCTAGTTATTGTTGTGCATGACATATGGTTCATTTATTTTATGTTGTAGCATGAATCTTAATCTATGCATGTGAATATTTCATGCATCTTTATTAATTAAAAATTTATCATAATTCAAAATTAGTTCAAAAGCGAGCTTGAAGTAGTGTGCCCAGCCTGTGGGTGGTTGGGTACGTTACACCAGGGGATCCATAAATGCTCAAAATTCGACCAGCTCAAATCATCTCGAAAAAAGATTATTACGTAGAGCTCGTCGCCATATTTCCAAGGGCGCAAATGACAAGTCAAATGGAGTTCATATGCAAAAGTTATAAGCAATCAAATTTCAGGTCAAACATGCAAAGTCAAAGGTCCAATGATGACATCAACATGGTGCATGGTGAATTCAATAATAACACGTGGCACATGTCCATACAACATGTGACACGAAAGATTAGTTGACATATCTATTCAAAAACTGAATTGGCAATCATACCTACAAGTTGAAAAATGGTCCAGTTATTTATGGACAAGTGGCATGTACGAGCCAATGAGAGGTTGCCACATGGCATCCTCCCATTGGCTGATGTTGGTATAGTTGTATACAATTTTTGGAGTCAACAGGGTTCGACCCCATAGCCACCAATTCCTTAACAAAGTATCCCCAACCAACAAGCCACACGATACAACTTAATATATGAGTGACATATATTTTATTTAAAGTTACATTAAAACTCATTTGGGTGGCTAAAGGGTTGAGGGCCTAAGCCTTCGACCCTTATCCCCTAGTCTGTTGAACTATCATGTAACCAAAAAATAGTCCACATGGGGAGTTTAACATGAAATAAGTTCAAACCATAATAAAAATGTTGATGGGTATATAATATATGGTACATATTATATACCATGTGGCATGTAACAAACTATATGCCAACGAATATGGTTTATAACCATATGTATATTATAGATAATATATAAAACTATATATTAAACAAAAAAAAACACATGTGTAACATTGAAGGGGAATCAAACCCCGACCTCTGCTATATTAGCAGATGGTTTTAACCACTAAGCCAACGCCCCCACATTTAACAGGATTCCCACCTAATTTAGTAATAAGTTGCAACTAATTCAGATGGGGGGTTAGGTCCATGGCCTATTTAATGAGCACAGATCCCTATGTGCACACAGTATGAGACACCACAGATCATGAGACAATGAATACATGGATTTCCCGACAGGGAACAATTTTCGAGACTATACGAATGCATTGAAGTACTTGCAAAGTACAATCTTAGTTTGTGTTGCACCGAAAAGCATGCCAAATGGTACCTTGACGGAATTTCAAGTATTTTATATCATGTTTGCACGATTTTTCACAAGGATCATGCATATGAGGTATTTTTTGTGTTTTGAGGTCATTTGAAAATCTCTTTGCTCAATTTTTCATTAATGAGCATTTAATGCATTGTTTTGTGTGCCAAAGAGCATGCAATTGAGCTAGTTTGGAAATTGGTCGACTTTATCGTCAAAATTCTCAAAATTTCGCAAGGATTTCAATGGTGAAGTTATCTTCTTGTTTTGAGTAAATTTTTTTAAGAGTGTCCATTAAATTAGCATATGTGACTCATTTTACATGTGATTTTGATATTTGAGATGGAGAAGGCAGTTTTCATTGGATTGAATGGAACTTAAAGATTAAACAAAAGTACATAATTTGAGTTCTTTTATTTTTTGTTGTGTCATATCACTATAATTAAGCAAAGATAATCTTCAGTTTATGAGTTTTTGGGTAAAAAACACATCATCAAAATTATGCAAACCACCCCAATACGACCAATAAATTATTTTGGATCAAGTTAGATATTGCATGTATATATGTGAACAATAAGTGGTGTCTAAGGATTTTTGGATAACTTTCCTTAGTCTTTGGATTTGGACAAAGTGACATAGATGTAGACAAAAAATACTAATTTTGGGCATGGAGATGCACATGTCAAGAACTGGACGTGACGGTTGGACTAACTACCCAACCGATGTAAGAATTTAGTCATGCAGTGTGCTGAGACATGGCATAGTTGGTTGAAGTATGGACGCAACAACAAGTTCATAGAAGTTCAAAACTTAGACATTTTTTTAAAGTTGCAGTAGCGGTTGAGGCAATAGTGGAAGCAAAACAAAGAGTGATCGTTGCATCAGGATAGTGACAACTTATACATTGCAGACAAAGTTGGGGAGGAGACATCTTTCCATCATAGCAGAAAATTTGGTCGCACATAACTTTTGGCAGAGGACAATGTGGATGGTTGAAAATATTGTAGATGATTTCAGTGTGAGTTGGAAACTTGGGGTTTCCACTTCGCAGGGGAATTTGGGGTTTCCACTTCACAGGGAAATTTGGGGTTTCTGGCTAGCACGAAACTTGGGGTTTCCAGAAGACTTAGCAGTGGATGGAGGTATGAGTTTAGGTAGAGGCTTAGAGATAACATATTTCTATGGATTTTGTCAAGGGTGGAAACAAATTGGAGTGGGGGAGGATGTAATTCTTGGGGAGCTAAGCCCATGAGCACACACTTCCACCACATATCAAAACAAAGGAAATTGAGTAGGTAGGACACTTGGTGCTTTTGAAGAAACAAAGTATTCTTATATGGGGATATTTGGGGTTCCTTGGGAATGCTATGCACCAAGGGATGAATCTTCCCAAGGTGCCTTGTGACATGAGTCAGATGATGGATGGTTTGACAAAGAGTTGAAGGTAAGACTTGGGCACTGCACCAATGAAGAAAAATCATCTAAGGCATGGGGGGCACACTTAGGAGAGTCAAATAGACTCACCTAAGGGACACACACATCCAAGATGAAAAATAAGTTAGATGGATGGGGGCGTCGGCCAAGATTTCAGTAGTTTGACTAGATGACGAAACAAGGCGTTCATTGGGAAGGTTGGGCAAGTTTCCCAAACACGCCCACATGAGGAGTCGACCCAACTTTGAGAAGGGGCGCAACTTGGTGAACCGATGGGTCGAATCACCCATGGGCATAAAGACGTGACACTTGGCATTGATTGGTGCCTATAAATGAAAAAGGGTGCACAACCAAGGGAGGAAACTTAAAAGAGAGAAATAAGAGCTCTATGGTTTTGAGGCATGCTTAGAGGAAGACGAGTGAGATTCCTCAAGGATCCAAGTCACTCCACATGGGAGGACTTGTGCTACCTTGAGGTAGATTCAATGGACATAGTGGAGTGACCTCCTTTTGGGTAGATTTTGGGGAAGTGTGAAAATGTAGGTCTGTTAGAGGCATGTGTTAGGTAGAACTGAAATCTGTGAAGTTTGCGGAAATGAAGAGACATCAATTCTATGGTTGAGGGAATGTTTGAGGTGCACCGTAGGAGGTTGCATAGATGGTCACGACATATAGTATTAGTGTGAGAAATATGTGTATGAGTGTCTTGGTGAGGTGAGGAAAGTCATATGACTTTGCCAAGTTGTAAATCGAGCCAATAATGCTCATATTGTAACTGTTTCACAATAACAAAGACTTAGTGGGGTGTTAGGCATAGTTTGTGCCACCTACACTATATCTGTGTATGTATTTAATTTGTTTGGTTGTTTTTCCCTTGGTTCCTCATGTTCATGGATATAAGCTTATTTATGAATAAGTGTTAATATGTTAACACTTGTCTAAGTATACAAGAGTTGCACTAGAGTAAGAGTGTGAGTCACCGATAGTCTAGAACAAAGTATGTGTATGCTCTAGGTGAAGAGGAATAGTCTGGGTGAAGTATCCTTGGTGTTGGAAATCATCCAAGAGAGAAACATCACGGTGTCGCATTCCCTCAAGAGGTGCACGATCAGAAGATTCAACTCATCACAATGTCTGGACATGACAATTATCACAATAGAAATAACATCATGTTTCTCTATGAAATCACCCTCTATAAGATCAATAACTTCAAAATCAAATACCAATCATTGTCGTAAACAAGCATGCATAATCATACCATAAGAAATTTTCCCTAGGCACATTGGAGAATATTCCATAGGAAAAATGAACATTCTTGCATATAACAACAATGTTATTGACTTGAGAAAATGTTATGATCCAATGCCTTAAAATGATAAGAAGTCAATGAATACAATCCACTTGGAGGGGGAAACCTCCATTTACAATATATCCAATTTAGAATACAATATGATATGTAATAATATGATCCTAAGACTAGGTCTCCTTGGTATATATATAGGAGACAAATGGTACAATTATAATTAAAGGGTGCGATGAAGGGTTCTAGACTACATACACGTATAACACTAGAAATGTAATAATTTCAATATCTAGGGATTAATAATGGGTTTTATACATAAAATGGGGCTTTGTATAGGATTAACAAGCCCCTCTCCCTTAAAAAAAGGTTTTCCTCAACACTTGAACAACCACAAGTGTTTCTACAAGAAGAACTCATCTTTCCATGTCGCCTCTTCCACTGGTAGGTTCTTCCATTTGAAAAGGTACTTTGTAATTTCTTGATTTCTTAGCTTCTTAATCCTTGTTTCAAGGATTGTTTCTGGTTCAAGTATGAATTCCCCTTCTTCATTAATCTCTAGTAAAATAGTTTCGACTAGGATCTTGTTTCTAATGACCTTCTTTAAGAAAGAAACATGGAAGACTGGATGTACACGTGAATATGGAGGCAACTCCAATTTGTAATCCATACTTCCAATCATTTGCAAAACCTTATAGGGGCGATAATATTTGGGTGCTAGTTCATTGTACATATTTGTTTTTCTTGAGGAACATCTGCTTATATGGCTGCAGCCTCAAAACTACCCAGTCCCCCAATTCAGATTCCCTTTCACTGCGATGTTGATCTACTTGTTCTTTTATTCTATTGTGTGCCATAACCAAGTTTTCCTTCAATAATTTAAGAACCTCTTGTTGGTCCCCTATGTGGTCCTCCATTTCTTGAACCTTTGCATTCCCTTTAAAGGATTATGTAATGGATGGAGGATGATATACATAAAGTGCAATAAATGGGGACATTTTTGATGAAGTATGGAAACATGTGTTGTACCACCATTCTGCCAAGGGAAACCACTTGACCCATTATGTCTATTTATTAGATGCAAAACAATGAATATATGCTTCTAGACATTTATTCACAATCTCGATTTACCCATTGGATTGAGGATGATAAGATGAGTTGTGAGGCAATTGAGTACCCAAATGAGAAAATAATATAGTCAAAATTTTCAATGAAAATTGGATCTCTGTCACTTATAATAATCTTGGGGACTCCAAGTAGCTTTTGAACTATTTCCATGAATGATGCGACTATTGTACTTGCTTTAAAAGGATGAGAAAGAGAGAAAAAATGGGCATACTTATCAGTCGATCCACTACTACCATGATGGCAGTAGTTCCTTCGAATTTGGGTAAACCTGTAATAAAATCCATTGAAACTTCTTCCTAATGTTGACTTGGTATAGATAATGGTTGTAGGATACCTGACATCTTGATTGTCTCTCTCTTATTCTATTGGCATACCAAACGTTTAGACAAAATTTTGAACATCAGTTTTAAGACCTTCCCCAAAAAAATCCTTGTTGATCCTGTGGTATGTTTTCAAGAATCTCGAATGTCCTCCTATAGGAAAAGTGTGCAATTCCAGAAGGAACTTATGTTTGAGTTGGGAATTATTACATAAATATAGGTTATCATGATACCATAACAAGTCATTCTTCCACACAAAATTATGTAGTGAACTGGAATCCTCTTGTAGTTGTTGAATGATCTTGCATACTTCTTGATATAGCTTCCATTTTATCCTTTCTTTTTCCACCCAATCCGACTGTGGAATAAAAATAACACATATCAGACCTTCTGTTTCTTTTTCTTTCCTTGAAAGGACATCTTCCACAACATTATGTTTTCCTTTTTTTGTAGATAATTTCAAAGTCACAACCTAACATCTTTGTAACCCATTTTTTTGCTCTTCTTAAGACAATTGTTACTCCATGATGTACTTCAAACTATCATTATATGTTTTTAATTTGAAGTGTATTCCTATTAGGTAAGGGCACCATTTTTTAACTACATGTAGTATGACCAAAATTGATTTTTCATAAAGGTGATTCTTGTGCTTTTCCTTTCTTTGGAAATGTTTGTGCCCCCTTCACGGCCACTTTGAACATTCTTGGGTTGAATGTAGGACTACTAGTTTGGTTGTGAAACTGCCTGAATGTCCTGAGTGCTCTTGATGCTTCTTAGATAAGCACTTTATGTCATGGGAATTGAATGGATGTTGATCCTTTATCTTTTGTGTAATACCCCTAGGCCGAACCCCATTGTAAATATAAATGAAATTGTACATATAGGATGATGAGCTAGAATAATTTGGGGCCAGAGTGCCTTTGTATGAATGTGTTTTGTGGCTAGAGTGCCTATATGGTTATTGGGATAGTGAGACTAAAGTTGAAAGGACAACAAGCCTATTTTTGTAAAATGCAATCACACTTAGTTTTAATGAAAACACATCACTACTGCAAACCAATCATGTAAAAGAGTATAGGGAGATAAACTCCACCAGAATGGGAAAGGGGGGCTAAAAGTCTGGGGAAAAGGGGCTAAGCTAGGGGGCTTAATCCCAAAGGAATATTTAATTAATATCCCCAAAAATGTATAAAGTATAAAGCATGTATATTTAAATATATCCTAAGTCGTTATGTTGAGGGAATCCATGTGGAACCAAGCTGATTCCCAACATGACAAGTGTCAAGTTGGGAACATGAAAATATAATTGGGGAAATTTAGTTCCTTTAATCATCTTTCCATCATTTTTAGCACCTCAATACCTCCATGCTAATGTCATATGTACCTTCATGCTGCTAGTACAATACCTATACTGGTACCATGACCTGGAATAGAATTGGAGCTGGACTGAAGAGGCGGGTTGTCAGGCTCATAGGACATTGAAGAATCAGGTTGTCAGGCCCATAGGAAATTCAAGAAATAGGTTGTCAAGTTCGTAGGACACTGAAGAAGCAGGTTTTCAGGCTCGTGAGCATTCTCTCCAGGTTAAAGAACTGTTGGGAATTGGTTTCCCAAGGTGCCAAACTGCAACTACAGGGATCTGAGACTTCCTGTCTAGCCTGCTACTGAAGCCTTGAAAGGGAAGTGGGGAAGCCGAAGGATTGCTGAGCAGAGAAGGGGCACACTTCCTAGGGTGGTACAAGCATGTGTGAAATCATGGACTGTAGGTTGTTAGTTTGAGTTGGCACTCGTGTTTGAGTTTGTATGCTATTAAAGAGACCTTATCCCGATCAAAAACACTTTTCCCAGGTGGAATTTAGCCCAAGCTCGAGGGTGACCCACCTTGAGAGTTTATGAGCAGTGTGGTAGAAGGCTAGGAGGAACATGCAAGGTTTGCACGCAATTGGTGTTATTTTTACTAAAGATAAGTGTTTACCATGTGTTAATTTATCTGTTATGTTAATAACTATTTAATTATTCTTATGGGTTTTTCTGCATATGCTATAATTGTATATACATGTTGTGGTTGGGGGCGTTACAAAGTGGTATCAGAGCCCAGTTTTCCAAACTGAGCCTGGATGGGCCGAGTTAGTAGAATGCTGAAGAAAAAGTTCGCAGAGAATTAATATCTAGAGTATGTCTTCAACTTGTTTGATTAAATTATTGCAATAAAATTGAGATAAATCTCATGGGTAATGTCAAGAATCGAGCCCAAAAATTAAAAATAAGAAATTTCAATCTTTAATGGGGAAAATTTGGGCCTGTAGATGGGCGAATTTTATAGTTTACAGAGCGGTCTTGGTTCCTATGAAAAAATTGAAGAGAAATTGGGAAAAATTCCCCAATTCCACGGTGGAAATTCTTGGAGAATTCATGAGTAATGCAAGAAATGAACCAAGAATTAAAATATCCAAATTTTAATGGAAATCCGAGTAAGAAATTTCAAATTTGGGTGATTTTCAAAGTAAACAAAATTGGAAAAAATTTGGGTATTTTTCCCGGATGATGTTGTCAGTATGACGTGGAGGCCATGTGTCAGCTGATGTGGTATAAGAAAGACGTGTAATGCCATGGTGGCACGTACATATTGGGTGGGATGATAGTTGGTAGGTGATGTGGATCCATGTGGCAGATCAACTGCCAGTCCCATGAAAACACAATAAGATCTTGGAATTTGTCTAAGTGTTAAGCTATCACAGAGCACAAAGAGAATCAAGGGTATGGAAAAAAGGTATGGTATCCCCACGGACCCGCGAACCCATGGTAAGAAGTGGAAAATAAACTAATTCCTAAGGAATTTTCAAGCGAGCATAGTTCTAAGAGTAAAAGAAATATGGGCTCACCCGAACCCATGATGAAATTTTGAAAATTGACTAAGTGTCAAGACCTCGTGGGTGTGAAGGATATTGCAGAGGTGATGAAGCATAAGAAAATGACCGCAAACCCATGATGGGATCTTAGATAAAATGACTAAGTATATGTGCATAATGGATACGGTGGAGCATTGCGATGCCTTTTGGAGGAGGCATAAGTTATAACATGAATGAAATAAGAAAAACTTCCAAGTATGGGAGCAAGTTAAGGGTAGCAGAACGCGAGAGTGTATTTTTGGAGACCAAAAAAGTTTGAAGGGAAGAAATAAAGACCTTAGACCCATGGTGAAATATTTTAAAGTTCAAGATCTAATTCAAGGATAATCAGACAATGGCTGAGCATCGAAGCTAGGATGCTCTAGCTGACAAAATTCTCTTCACTGTAATGCCATTAATAGTATTCCTACTCAAATATTTTGAAGGGGGGACACAAGAATTGGTCATGTGGATTCGTGGAAAACAGAGTCCATGTATTCACTCAATAATATATATAAAAACGATATTAAGAATTCACAAGAAATCATAAATAAATTATTTCTGATAAAATTATGAAGAACAACATGTTGTATAAAATGATGGATTTGTTAAATTCTTGTAGCCTTACAAATCCTGTTGCATAAATATTTTTGCAGAACAAAGAACATAATTCGACGTAAGCATAATTCAATAGGAAGATCAGTAAACCAAGACATGGATGATGCCCAATGAACTTACAATTATGAGGATGAAGGCAAAATATTTGGTATGGGCGTGGATGTTGTAGTAACAGAATCCAATGGGCATGGAGAAGACGAAAAGGAAGAGAGCATGAACTTTGTGGAGAATATAAAAAGTTTGCAAAAGGATGTACACAGTTATAAATATGATAACGAGAAGCTTATGAAAGCCAAGGAGCAACAAGAAGGCTTTAACATCAAGTTAATGCAGAGCTTGGACATAATAGAGATGAAGATGGATAAGGAGATCGAGTCAAGCAAATTAGGGAGTCTCTGGTATCAGGATAAGAGGAAAATAACTAGAAGTGTTAGTAGGAATCACCATCACTCCCCAAGGTATTCAACTAGGAGAACACACAATAGTTCAAGTCCATCCCCTATCAGGAAGCATAAGAATAATTATGGAGTGGATAAGCTACATGGAGAAATGAATAAAATCAAACCGCCTACATTTGATGATGAACACAAGAAGGATGAGGATACTGAGACTTGGATATTGGGCATGAGAAAGTATTTTCATTTGCATAATTAGTCTTCACAGTCAGAAGGAAGAATTTCCATATATCAAATCAAAGGAAAAGCATCAATGTGGTGGGATCAGTTCATGCAAGTGAAACACATTGATGAGAAAAAGGTTACTTGGAGAGAATTCAAAAGGTATTTTCAAAAGAAGTACTTAACCAAATGATACTATGATAAGAAGATGGAGGAGTTCTTTGAACTCAATATTGGGAGTATGACCATAGATGAATATGAAAGGAGATTCTTAGAGCTGCTAAAATATGTTTCTTTCATCAAAGATGAACAAGTTAAGATTCATAGGTATCAGAGTGGGAGTTCTTAGTCAAAATGGACATGTGGTGTGCTACGAATCAAGAAAACTAAAAGAACATGAAAGACACTATGCTACTCATGATTTGGAATTGGTAGCCATAGTGAATGCCTTGAATATGTGGAGGCACTACCTCATGGGGAAAATATTCTAGTTGAGGACAGACCATAGTGGTCTGAAATATATGTTTGGACAACCAACTCTAAATGCCAGACAAAACAGGTGGTTAGAATTCATTAGTGAATATAAATTTGATATAAATTATATCAAGGGTAAAGAGAACAAGGTGGATGATGCACTCGGTAGGAGAGTGCATGAGATGTATGTTACAACCATTAGCATGTACACATTAGATTTGAAAGACAAAATTTTAAAGGCTGCAAAATCAGATCTACAATACATGGAAATAAAGACAAAATTACATCAAGGTATTTTGCAGTAGAAAATTGAGAATTTTGAGTTAAAAGAGGATGCGATTATTTTGTACGAAGGCATACATTATGTACCAAATTCTCAGGAATTGAAAAATATGATATTAAAAGAAATACTTAATGTTCCTTATGTTGGACACTTGGGTTACCATAAGACTATTAAAGTTTTCAAGAGCCAATATTATTGGCCAAGTATGAAGAAAGAGGTTGCTTATTTTATTGCCAAGTGTTTGGAATGTAAAAAATTCAAGGCCGAGCACAAACACCCGACTGGTCTACTATAGCCATTACCCATTCCTCAGTGGAAATGGAAAGTTGTAATAATGGATTTCATCACCAAGCTTCCCAAAACAACCAAGAAACATGATTCCATCATGGTGGTGGTGGATAAGCTTATTAAAGCTGCCCACTTTATTCCAATAAAGCTCACTCACAAGGCAACCAACATTGCTGATATTTATATGAGAGAAATTGCTTGACTAATACCTAAGACAATTGTGTTTGACAAAGATCCAAAATTTATATCAAAATTTTGGAAAGCATTATTCAAAGGATTCAAGACGAATCTAAACTTTATCACAACCTATCATCGAGAGTCACATGGGAAAACAGAGAGGGTGAATCAAGTGATTGAAGATATATCGAGGATGTATGCGATGGATAAACCTTACAAATGGGATTATTATTTGCATTTGGTGGATTTTTATTATAACAATGGGTATCAAGAATCTCTAAAGATGATCCCATTTGAGGCACTTTATGGCAGAAAATGCAAAACACCAGTGAGTTGGGACAACCCAACAAACAGATCAATGGTTTGACCAAAACTACTCAGGGAAATGGAAGAGCAGATGGTGAGAATAAAACAACATTTAGAGGCTGCCTAGGATAGACATAAAATTTATGATGATAAGGGAAGAACTCATAGAGAGTTCAAAGTGGGTGACCATGTGTTTTTAAAAGTAAATGCCAAGAGAAGTTTCCTGAAGTTAGGAAATTGTTCAAAACTAGCAGCTCGTTATTCTGGGCCATTTGAAATCTTGGAGAGGATTGGTCCTGTAGCATACATGCTTTCCTTACTTGCATCAATGTGTATTCATAATGTATTCAATGTATCATTTATTAAAAAGTATGTACCTGATGCTAATCATGTCATTGATTGGAATGTGATTCAGGTGGAGCAAGAAATATACTTCCGAGTTCGACCAATATACATATTGGATAAAAAATTCAAGCTGCTCCAGAATCAAGCAATAGGACTAGTAAATGGCCAATGAACCTGGTAGTGTACCGAGGATGCAACTTGGGAGCATGAGGATTCTATATGGACAGAGTGTCTGCATCTGTATGAGGACTTTTTCATTTTTGACTGTATATGTGTATCTAATGCATTGAAGACACTGCATAAATAAGGGGGAGGGGAATGTAATGCACCTAGGCTGAACCCCATTGTAAATATAAATGCAATTGTACATATAAGATGATGATCCATAATAATCTGGGGCCAGAGTGCCTTTGTATGAATGTATTTTGAGGCTAGAGTGCCTATATGGTTATTGGGTTGGTGCGCCTGAAGCTAAAAGGCCAACGAGCCTATTTTTGTAAAATGCAATCACACTCAATTTTAATGAAAACACATCACTGTTGTAGACCGACCATGTAAAAGAGAATGGGGGGATAAAATCCACCAGAATGGGAAAGGGGGGCTAAGAGTTTGGGGAAAATGGGCTAAGATAGGGGGCTTAAGCCCAAAAGAATATTTTATTAATATTCCCAAAAATGTATAAAGTATAAAGCATGGCTATTTAAATATATCATAAGCGGGGCAACCAAAGGACTATTGAGTAGAGAAGGGGCACACTTCTTGGGGTGGGACAAACATGTGGGGAATGAGGTACTGTAGGATGTTAGTTTGAGTTGGCACCCATGCCTGATTTTTTATGTTGTTAAAGAGACATGTTGAGCACTCAACACACCCTAAAAGCCTTATCAAATTTTGTCACTTTTTGGGTAGCACTTGTTTTCTTCATTTGTCTGACTCGATTTCATTTTGGGAAATGTTTTATCTTTGTTTGTTTTCATGACTCTTATCACCTATTCAGGTTTGTTTGAACCTATGAAATGTCATGTCTAAAAGACCTTAACACTTGAATTAAGAATCAACAACTAAACACTGCACCTAACGTGCTCAGGTTCGAGGTAAGAAAGAATTCAAGAAAGTAAAGGAACCACATGAAAACAACAACCACCGATTGCTGGTCCTCATCGACATCAACAAAAGGTGGTTTTGGTAGGTTATTCACATAAAGGTTCAAGAGATAGCCGATCCCCTTCGACATCACTGAGATACGAGAAAGACAGACGTTAACAAAGGATGTAAAGATATAGCTGATGCCTGATGCGCCTTATCGGGATCAGGAGAAATCCAGAAAGATCACAACAATCATTCCGACTGTGATAGATTTATCTCTGATCGCTGATCCCCGATACCTTTTTGGCATTAGGAATTTTTTGAGGGAGCCAACTCGAGAACACTTGGTTAGGTTTATTGCTGATCGCCAATCCTTGACACTTTCAGGCGTCAACAAGTTAGGTTTAGGTTTTAGAAATGTATGGCTTAACAAAGTCTCGACTTTGACTGACACGAGAATGAAGCCACTAGTCTCGAATGCCATGTGTCTTTACCACATAAGAGTATTGTACGATCTAGTTTTATCTCAAGTCATTTTTGGTCCACTAGGTCCTAGTGATGCCTCCTAGTCATCTTTGCCACGTCATCTCTGTATGACAAGATCAATCAACATTGAAGCTTTTGGCAGGAGGATATCAACGAAAATGTTCATAGCACAATCCTGACCCCTGATCCACCAACTGAAAGAACAGAACGATGGGACGTTTGCGGCATTAGACACGATCAAATTTTGGACATTTAAGGAACAAATTAATGCCCAATCCCACATTAGTTTCTACCTCGTGCTCTGATTACACAACAACATTTTAGAATTTTTGATAGACCACATTACCACCCGTGCCTCCGCCGTCAACCCACGGTGAATTTAAGTTTAAACACCTTTGAAGATACGATGCCATATTTGTTGAAATTTCATTCATAACCCAAATTGAATGGGTGATGTGACATGGTAAGATCATCCCTGTTTAAATCTCTAGAACCATTTTGAACAAACTCATTCTGCACATAAGTGAATTCCAAAGTGTCTGAAGGAGTAGAGAGAGAAACTCGAGACTATACTGACCCTTTTGATTATCAAAACCAGGTTTAACAAGCTTCAGAGTTGCACGGAGAATGCCGCTGAGAAATCCAACCACCAGACGCTCGCCTGGAGCACCAAAGATGGAAGAATATGAGATAGGTGAAGGTTCTTCTCCAAGGATTGCAAAGCAGTTGGAGTACACTCCTAATGCGGAGCCTGTCATCAAAACAACAACAAAGAAAGATTTGTCCAGCCTTTGACCTTTGGTGATATAGAGGAAAGCACCAGATCCAAGGTAGCATTCTCACAGTGGGGGGATCTATTCAACATAATTAGCCGAGAAGAATACCCAAAGTATATCCCACACAATGACCCAAATGTAAGGGCACTCGATGACCAGGTGTTCCCCAACATCCAACGGTCATATTTACAAATGGTGGCAAGAAGAACCCCCATTTTCCCTTGCATAGAGGTTCTGAAATGGCTCATAGACCATACAGAAGGGCACAATATCTTGATCAACGATTAGAATGAAAAATGTGTTGGATTTTTCCTCTCGACATAAGTCCAAAAATACTACAAGCTCAGGGACCTAGAAGAGAAACTCAACACAAAATTATTGGTGAAGTTCTATGAATTCCATGACATCGGCCGGTTGATGGCTTCATGGTGGAGAGAAGACAAGAAGTTCACCAATCAAAGCAATGGATGGTATGGGACAATCAACCTGAGGGAGCCATACATCTATTTGATGGCTCTTATTTACCGACGATCGATGGGAGCAACTTCAACTAGGGATCGATAATCTCAAAACAATTGAGCACATGTATACAACAAGCTCAGTCACTGAAGGAAGGAGAGGCACCAACTTTCTACATGGCCTCGTACCTGCTCGATGTCATGTGTGCAAGGAACGTCTTCGCCGACATGAATCTAGGCTAGCATGTTGTAGAACTCCCGGTTCACGTCTACTTCAACATACTTTGGGAGAATAGGTACAAGGAGTATTATGCACTCATCTGCGATGAATTCATCGCTCGCATTTACTTTATTATTTTTAAGAAGGAATGCCCAAGACTATCCGCAACAACCAAGAAAATGATATCCAGGGTAGGCCATTGGTACTTGGATGAGAGCTCAACCTACATCAAGGTGTTTGGGGCCACCAGAGCACCACATATCCTACCCTCTCATGTCCTAGAACAACTCATTGTGAGAGAAATATGTTATCATACCATCCTGCAGGGCTATAATGCCACATTGGTCAAAGACAAGAAACGAGCTTTCATACCCTACGGTTTCCATGTGGGGTTCTATCTGGTAAAGGATATTGCTCAAGCCAAACAAGAAGGGTTGAGCCAACTTGAATTCAGGTTCCTGATAGGCCGATTATGTAAGCACGACCCTAAAGGCTTGGTCCTCCAACATGCTTCACATGTGTCATTCTATTGGCCATACACCCATGATAAGTTTGAGGAAAAAATATTCACAGAGTGCGCCCAGGATTGGGATGAGGTGGTGCAGAGGATGGACAACCCATACATGACTAGGTTCAAGGCCATGAGAATGGATGCATAGGTGGAAACAATAGAGAAGTATTCCCAAGGGGCCCTCAGAGTCAGGGAAGAAATCAGAGTGGTAAAGGCAACAAAGGCACAAAGAAGGGGATTGTTCTTGACACCAGAGGCACAATCAAGGGGATTTCTCTTGATGGAAGAGGCACAAATAGTCATTGATCAGTTGCAGAAAGACCCATATCTCATAGAAATGATGAGGGTTCCTACTGACAACCCAATCGCAAGAAGAGGAGAGACGAGTGCCTCAGAGCCGATGCAACTTGAAGGAATCACCGGGCCAAAAAATCCTAAAATTCCACCACCACAGATCAAATCACCAGGGAGAATTTCAACTTAGCCTGAGATATCAAGGACACCATGTAGGACTAGTGTACCAAACCCCTTGCATGATTTAATAACTGTCTATGATGATGAGGAGTGTTCGAAGGTTTCCCTGATGACTATGATGCAGATTACAAAGTAAAAGGAACCCGAGAAAGTATCTTCCCAAGCTCTTGATGCTACAATTCAAATCCTTCAACAAGGATACCAAGAGGTCTAAAGTGTCCTAAACACTGAGCTACTCGATACACCGGAAACCCTAATGGACAACTCGAGAAATGAGATAGGATCGAATGAACAAGAAGGAGAAATTCCACAACATGAAATCGACATCTCAACAACCAATTACCAAGTGAGTACCGAACCTGCCCCTAATTCCTCGATTTTGACCAGTACTTTACCACCCAATGAGCAACAACCAGAAGCTGAGCCATCAAGACATACATAAGAGGTTCATGAACCCAGTATTGAACAAATATTCATCGTCGGGGGTCTGGGAAACACCCTTACTTGGGGAGAGAAACAAATCACCGAACCTATGGATGAGGTCACCGATATACAAGCCATTTCCTACGATCAAAAGAGGAAAGCCATCATGAAGAGAACCACTAAGAAAAGGAGACTTACTTTGGATAGTTCCATCCTGATCACCACAGAGGAAAAAATGATTAGCACAGAACATGCCAAGACATCCTATCTTATCGATGCAGGGAGGGAAATCACAGATGCCACCCTGGATAGAGAAAGGAAAGATAAAGAGGAGATGGCCACTACGCTAAAGGAGTTGGAGCATATACACCATTTGGAGAAACACTATCAGGACTCCACATAGGCCACAATATTCTTGAGAAGTGAATTCTAAGATGCCTACAACAAATTCACGAGTGAGCTGCACCTTTTCACTGCAGGGATAGCCGAATTTCAAGAAGACACCCTCATGGCGCTAGCGACGTGAAAAGACATTGAAATATGGTATGAGAAGGCCCACCAAGAAATATAAAGAATTGATTATATCAACGCGGTTCAAAAGGGCCGAGATGCTGAAGAGCACGATATTTGGGTGCTTAGGGACATCAACATTGATGGCATAAGAAAGTTGATCGAATATTGGGCGAAGATGGCCCAAGAACCTCATTGGGAAATTCAAGAGAAATGGGCTGATTGCAAAAGAAGTTGGACCAAGATCAATCGGGCGATGAGAGACATCGATCTCCCAAAATTCAGCTCACTTGAGGACTTTGTCGACTTGCATGACATATTCAAACAACATGCATAACAAGACTCATTGTGGACTATAGAGATAAAAAAGGTGGAAAACATGGCACCAGGTCAATTACAACAATTCATGGAGCACCCAATCAAGTCTCAGGTGATATTACAACAATTAAGTGATAAAGTAGTCAAGTATCGGGCTCTGGCAGTGGAGATAAAGGAGATCCTTTCGGCCCCGATGGACCAACACAGATTCCCGTATGCCAACACATACGAGGAACTCTTCATCAAATGGTCAGAGTATGAGAAGAGTCATCCACTTAAGTGAAACCATTTGATGACTCTTAGAAGACAGATAGATGAAAGCTCCATGTCGCGATGTTTTTTTTACTTAGCTTGCACTTATGATAGTTATTTTTAGATAACAATTTGTTATAAATAAGAGGGTCAACCTTTTAGAAAAGGTCGATGGTTTTTGCAAAGACCCTCATTTTTGGAATTGTAAATAACTATTTTGGAGCTACCTTAATTGAGAAGTCCTCTTTAGGACCAAAGACAAGTTTCGTTTTTACATCAAAGGTGTGTGTGATTGGATCATAAGGATGAATTACTTCTGACTTTATCTCATGAATGAATGCTGTAATGAGTAAGAGTTTCTTAATCTATTGATAAGTTAGCTGATTCAATATTTTTTTTTATAATTATGGTCTCTAATGATGGAAAACAAATTGTTGTGTTAATGTGTGATTAGTGATTAGAGCTAAGGAAACTAATTTTCTTGCCATCATTTTATTGTATGTATGTTTTCTTTTGATAATTGCATCTCAGTCAATAATTGAAATACCAACAAGTTGATGTATTAGTAATAGACTTTTCGTAGGTGTGAAAATCTTTGTCTGCATGCTTGAGCACAAGGGTTATCCTGAGCTTAGCCTTCTTCAATAGTTAAGTTTTCCCCCTTTTCCTTTACCCAGTTGGTTTATACCAACACCTATCTTTTATTAGACCCACCTATAAGAGAAAATACAAAAAGGAGAACATTCAAGCTGAAGGAGGATTTTTCGCGAGAAGATATCCTGTAGATCATTACATAAAGCCCATCGATTAATTGGTTGGATAACATTAACCAGTGAAGTCCATTATGAAAATTACATTATGCACCAATGAAGTCCACTCCTTCTTTTTCTCCCTCTTCTGGTGAAATTCTTAGTAATAGTAACCATAAGTCTAAAAGAAACTTGAAGAGGAAGAGTAAGAAGAAAAAGCCACCATCCTCTGCTAGTCATTTTGGAAACCTGCACCTGGTCTCTACTAGTCATGCTAGGGGAAAACAACCAACCACTACGAGTCATGCTAGAATCAAAATTCCTGTCACTGTGAGTCATACTGAAATTAGTTCACCAACCTCTTTTGATCATGTGGGAGGCCTATCAAGAACCTCTGTGACTCATGTTGAATACAAGAAACCAACCACTGCAAGTCATGCTAGGGGAAAGATTCTAGTCACTGCTAGTCATACTGGACAAACATCACCAACCTATACAAGTCATGTTGGATATCAACACCTAGCCTCAACAAGTCATACTGGGAGTAACCCACCGATCACTGCAAATCATGCTGGGGGCATTGATACTATTGAGAAGCCTAAACGTATAGGACATAAGACCAAGTTATCTTGTAATATTTGTAAGGGAGACCACCTTACTCATCTATGCCCTGAGATTCAAGTGGTATGAAGAGCACGGTCCTTGTCTGAATTCCCTACTAGTTTTGAGTCATATTTGGTTTCCCAACATTCTATTCAATCATTGGTTGATGAAGTGGTCATGATGATACCATATTTGGTCGATACCACTCTCATTTTGGGGGGTGATGCATCTCTTGAACATGTTGTCTCACATCCTATTCAACCGGTGGTTGAGGAAGTGGTCGTGGCGATGAAATATTTGGTCGATCCCTCTCTTCTTTTGGAGAGTGACAGGTCTAAGGAAGTGACATTTCCAATGCAATATTTGAATGATCCCACTCTTCTCTTGGGAAGTGATGTGTATTTTTACCATGCCCTTAGAATTTCTAGTTCAATACCTTATGAACAAGGGGACATTCCACTCTCTTTTAATACGCTCCCTCCAAGTCTTAGGATATTTTCCTTTGATTGGAATGATCTTGTGGAGCCTCACCTTCCTTCTTATGCACCTTTATAGATAATGGTTCTGGTTGAATCTATGTTGAAAGGCATTCGTTGATGTTTTGTAGATGAATGATCCTCTACAAGTATTTTATCCTCCTCAACTTGGAAAACATTGGGTTCTCCCAAGATTGTGTCAGCTATGAGTGAGCTGTTGGATTTCGACAGAAAACTTAGTGAATGTTTGGGGATTCTTCCTCAGTTTCCTATCACCTTAGGTGGGAAGATTGTTCCAATCGATTTGTTAGTGGTTCCAGGCCCTTTAGAATTAAATATTCTTCTTAGGCATGATTATTTTTATGCGATGAAGGTTGTGGTGTCTACACTCTTTCGTGTGATACATTTCCCTCACAATAGAATCATTGCCACTATTGATCAACTTTCATTTGATAATCACCATCCTAGTTCTATTTCATCTTGGGTTTCCCCTATGTGTGTTCCTAGTGTTTGAGTAGACTCTTCCCTGCCATGGATGAATTATGTGGCATCTTATACTCAATGTTCAATTGCTCATGAGATGGGATATTTACAATTATGTTTTCCTTCTTGAGACAAGGTCTCGAAAATTGATCAGGTGTTGTATCCAATGGGGGTATGTAAGCCTTTTTTTCCCCTCTTGTCCCGAGTAATCCAACGTTTCCTCTTGAGTATGATCTTACTGTTTGTAAGACCTAGAGACTTGGTATTTGTGTGATTTCGAGCCAAAATTTCATGGATGTTGAGTTACTTTCAGATAAGGATATCCTTGAAGCTATGATTATGGATCTTCGACCTCCTCCTGAAATGTAAAATTTATAGGTTGGTTACCAAAGTAGCCCTTGGCCTAATCCTAACAATGGGCTCTACCTGGAGAACTGCTGTGTATAAGTCACAAGGCGGTGTGGTCCTCTGTACATATTGTAATTTTAGGGTTTCTTGTTTCCAAGTTCCATATCCCTTAGCACATGTTCTTATCAAAGGTTTCTATATTGGACTTATTAACTTCTGGGTAAGTGTTTTTGGTCTTATTTTTTTTCCTTGAAAAACAACGTAATTTTATTACTTCAAGAACAAAATTACATTCTGCATATACACCTCTTGGTGTATTCTATTACATTGAAGTCTATAGCCGAAGGCTATCTATTGCATTTCATGAATGCTTCTGTAAGCTGTTAATTCCGCAAAATATTAAGTTTCTTTGGATTTTCTAGAACCAATGCTGCTGTGTGAGCTTCAACTGGTCTTCATAGTACTGTTTGCATATATTATGCATGACAAAGATACAAAACTTTGTTGCTGATAATTGATTAGTCCAAAAAAGGTCTGTGCAAATATTCATTTGCTTGATCATTGTGATATTCAATTATTTTCCACTGGCCCATAGCCAAATTAAGCCCCTCTTTCTACTGCTGGTCCACTTCTTTATTGTTCTCCCTGTAGACATGTTGACAAATAAAGGTGTCAAAATTTTTCTGCAAACGAGTAATGTCTTCCACCAAGGAAACAAGTCTCGTGTTTAAACATATTTGTGTGCCTTTTATCCAGTTTATGAAATTTAAAGAGTCCCCATAAACTTTTAAAGATAGGAAACCTTTTTCAATGGCAAAAGCAATGAGTAATTTTAGGCTCAAAAGTTCTGCAAAGTTGTTTGTTCCCGGCCCTGTTATCGCACGGTTTGTAGGAAGGGTTTAGGTAGCTTGAGTCAAGGCTTAAAACTGGCGTAACAAGAGCTTCCCCACCCACTGTCACCTCGATGGGGAGCTCTTTCTATTTAGGATGGCTAGTCCAAGGGAGGCGTCCCTATGTAATCTGGGTTTCTGAAGGGCTAAAGGTATAATGGATCAAAGTGAGAGAATCCCTTTCACAGATTACTGCCAAGGATGAGATAGTCAAAGGAGATGTTCCACTGATGAGGCACCTGTTTGCGAGACAAGACAAACAAAGCTAGAAAATGTGCTGCAGTGGGTTAGTACTTCAAAAGCATTAATGACTATCTTCAAATATACATATGAGCGATGATCAAATGCTATTATTGACGAAGTCAATGATTGCTAAACAAAGACCAATGACTAATATCACTCCTTCAATAAATGCATAAGAGATAGTGAGCATTCAATGCACACAAGTAAATCCTTGTATTATATCACAATGCAATAAATATCTCAAATCAGCTCATATAGATAATGTTGCTACGTCACCTATATTGTTGCTGCTATGGATGTGACGTCAAGCATTAATTAATAGGTCAAATTGAAGACAATGAGTGGAACGTTTTCTTTAATAGGCTTACAAATGTAATTAATGACTCAAAGTCTATCAAATGAGGTGAGAAAAAGTCACAACGTTGCAGGCCAAACAAGAGATCT
Organism: Picea engelmannii; assembly: GCA_009831015.1. Taxonomy (NCBI): domain Eukaryota; kingdom Viridiplantae; phylum Streptophyta; class Pinopsida; order Pinales; family Pinaceae; genus Picea; species Picea engelmannii. The sequence continues at coordinate 85,031 of ML808467.1, forward strand.
AAAAAGTGTGATGTCACCTATAATGTTGCTACATGCAGTTTAGGGTTAGCTAGCCAAGAAGTGGATGTTTTTGACAAATCAACCAATAAAAATTTATGAAACCTCTATGGCTATGATAAGATGACTAGTCCGCACCTTTCTATCCAAACACAAGTTGAAAATCAGCAAGACGTCATCTTATTAGGGTTAGTTCAAGTTTCTAGGGTTAGACGCTAGGTTAGTTAGGGTTTCAAATAAAAGAGTGTTTGAAATAGGGTTTAAGGACAAACAAGCTCAAAGAGGTATCTCTAGACTAGTGCCTTGGGTTAATGGAGACGATTGAAGTGAGACTAATGGCTTGGACAACTTAAACTTAAGGACAAGAGGGTTAGGGTTTGATGGTGTTGCTATGGCAAGGCCACCAAATCCTAAAACCCTAAGAAGAAAAAGACTTACCTAGGTGTAGCTAAGGCTAGGCC